>CAKNXH010054772.1:5385-21047 GCA_932178445.1 Andricus quercusramuli | reverse complement strand
GTTACGCTGTAGCGTAATGTTTGCGTTCGGCCGGTCCGCCAGGGATACTATTCTGAAGTTGAATTCGAAAATGTTGTCTGTTTTGGCGTACCTCATTTCATTTACGAGATACATTATATTCATCCCAATTTTAAACTTTTCAAATCAAAAGTTAGATATATGAAATTATCTACACTCGTAGATTCTGAATTTCTAACTTTCACAGAGGTAACTACAAAATTTTAATTTTTAATCCCTTTTAGCTGGTCTACTTGGCAGCCTGTTCGCAGGTATACAGGGTACTTTTGCAGGCATTTAAAACTGAAATCTGAGTAGCTTTAACCCGTGGTAGGCACACTGGTGCGAATTCGCACCAAAGAAAATTTCTATAATGTAGAATTCAAAGGGAAATGAATTCAAATTTTGCATCGGATGGCATTTTCACTTTTCAAATTATCTCTAATTTTCATGATGATAACGAACTTCAAAGATGGAAAATCCCGAGTCGCCCCAGTGTGCCTATAGCGAGTGCGTCAAATGAGTGTGCCTACCACCGGTTAAACGAGCAGCACTGAAACGGCACTTCGCAGTGCCGTTTCAGTGCTGTTTAATCGACAGGGAGGGACATAATGTCACATTAATTATGTGTATTATGAATGGAGAAAAACTCCAATTCTACCACGTAAAATTGCATCAATAAATCAGTCTTGATAATTTTATTTAACATGTGCAAAAGTAATGTTATTGTGAAATAATGAATGGGAATTGTATTTTAACAGCAAGTCAAAATATTAATTTTTCAGCACTTTCATAGGCTCATTAAAATCGTTATGTTAAGCTTTTTTTAAATTGAAACTTACCTCGTAAGGTTCATTTTTTAACAAACTTTTCATAGTAGTTGTAGCACTTTTTTCAACTTTTGATGTTAAAATATGCAAATTTTCGTTTCAAAATTTGACACTTTGGAGATTTCGTTCATTATCGCGGTTGAATAACTTACAGCGAGAAAGACTAAAAATTCAGTATTTACAGCATATGTAAATCAGGTCTTCATTTTATCCCCCTGAAAATGTTGCGTTCGCCCCCAGCCTTTTTCTATTAAAATATCCATTTTCAAAATAGCCAAAAAGATTGCTATTTTGAGGCTTGGTTATCCGAGGTAATGACTAAGTTGAAGTTGTCTAAATATTTTAAAATTCAATTTTCAGGGGGATAAAATGAGGACCTGATTTACATTAAATGTAAATTCGGAATTTTTTAATTTTCTCCCTGCGCCATTCATCCACGAAAATAAACAAAACCTCCAATCTTGAATTTAAAAACGAAAACTTTCATACTTCAGTATAAAAAGTTTAAAAAAGGGCTACAACTATGAAAAATCTGCCCATAAATAAAGCTTACGATGGTACGATTTAATTTAAAATAAAACGTAACACAACGTTTTTAATAAGGCTATGCAAGTGCTAAAAATGGTTATTTTTTGGTTATTGTTAAAACACAAGTTTTGTTCATTATATCCCAATAAAGTTACTTTTGCAGTATAAAGACTGTCGAATAAGTCTGATTGGATTCAATACAGTTCTACATTGTAGAATTTTAGTTTTCTGTATTCTATAATGTACGTAAGTGTGAACTTTTTCTGTACCTTTGCATTTCGTGAACTAAATTTCTAAATAAAATTCGGTAATTTATTGGCCGATAAAATAAATATGTAATTGAATCGACATTTTTGAAAATATAAGTGTCTCAATTTTGGAAAGATGTACGGGTCTAAAAATATTGCATCTTCCATATTCTAAGTTCTTTAGAAAACATTGATACCCTTTACTTTTTTTCTTGAAAATTTCAGATGCATTACCTGAAAGTAATTATGGAAAAATAGTTATAGAAATGAATAATATTGGAATAATCATTACAAAAAGCATAAGATAAACATCGCTTTTAGATTTTATTATACCCGCCACAATCTAAACGAAGCTTGTTTCAAATATGTAAATTTTTATGTGCTTTTGTGTGAGTACTTCAAAATAAATTATTAACTGATACTTTTCTCTACTTTTTTTACTGAGTATTTAAATCTTTTAATATTATTGATTTCCAGAATTATTTTCGAATCATTTTTCCTGTAATTGCAAAGAAGTTATAGGAAAATCATTATAGCTATAGGTCTATAATGATTTTCCTATAATACTTTTTCATTAAGGGTAACATTAAGCCTATATGTTTCATTATTTGTAAAAAAAAAAGAAGACTGTTATCAGATATTGCTTTAATCAATTATCTCAAAATCAACTGAGATCCCTTCAGTAAACTCAAATTCATAATTGCTTCATTTTGTTTTTTACATTTAATTTTTATTAATATAATAAGCACCTATCGTTGATTATTTTAAAGGAATTTATAGGTTCCTTGAAAATCAAAATTTTGCTAATTTTGAAAAAATTGGATCAAAACACCACTTTAAATTTATTTAAAAAATTTAATATTTATTTCTGGACTCGATTACACTACAATTTATAATCTTCCTTTAATCCTTTTCATTATTTGATTATCTTCTTTTATCCTTATTTTTTTAAATTGATTTTATATTACTGATAACTTTTTTATTAAGGATTTAAAACACTCATTGTGAACTTCTTTTATAACACGTGTACTTGTTTATACATTATTTTTCCACATCGCGGAAAGTTTAAACAAACTTTACATATTTAAAATAATGTTTATGTATCTGCGAATAAATTACAAAAATCTTCAGGCCCTTTCTTGTCCAGATAATATTCCATTATCAATTATTTAATTATTTTGCCCTAATAACTAATGCATTTGTCCGTCCCTGTGTGGAAAAATGGTCATGGCGCTAGCTGGGCCCAAAATAGGAAAAACTTGGCCCCAAATTGGGGATTTAGAAATGACCAAACCACAAATGAAACGCCTAACCCAGCCAGAGCCTACCCAGCTAACACAGTTACTAATCTGAGTAGTCACATATTTGTAACAAGATTCAGAAAACCAGTCACTAGTGACTTCCCCGATGGTCACCCAGTGACAACATATTTACCATTCAAAACAATAACATGTTACAAGCGGAGCAGGTAACATTATCCCGCCAGAGTAATCACATGCTTGTAACAAAGTGATGTTTGGAAAGGCAACGATCAATGACAGCTTAACCTCAAAATATACAGCGTTTCGGAATTATAATTAATTATACTCTTGCAAAAATGTTGGAAAGGGACATTATTAAATGATAAATGATTTCCAGGAAAGTGAAATAATATGTGAACACATATTTTATGAAAAAAATACAAAGATTTATCAGCTGAACCCTTACGAAAAAGAAATTACGTTAGAGGTTAGAACCAAAGTGTATATGTTTAAATAAAAATTAAATATTAAATTTCAAATAATTAGGTGAAATATTTGTATTCTAATTAATTCTTTCTATACAAAAAATTGTAATTATTGCTGCGTTCAATCATAGATTAACAAAATGTTTTTCTTGTTATTCCTCGAAAAATTATTTTTCATTTGAAAAAAATAATTTACAGGGAATATTTAAAAATATTTCAAAGCAAAAACAAATTTTTATGTACGCATAAGAATTGAACAGAAATTCAGTCAGTCATTAATATTTATTTGAAACCACTGAAAATATGATGTAATTTCTAATTTAAACTTGAATTTGAAAAGTGTTTAGTTAAAAAGAATGTTAATCTTTCAACTCTTTAATGTTTTTAGCTTAAAATTGCTTCAAATGATATAATTTAGATCATTTATAAATTTATTGATTTATTCTTCAATTTACAGCTTTGAAAACGATAAGATGGATTTATATTTTTTTAAATGAATCTGAATCATTAAACTGTACAATTTATAAAAGTTAAACAAATGTTTTTTGCAGTATAAGTGCATTTAATTAAAATTTTGGTAATTAAAAAGTGTTAATAGCTTTCATTTTATACTTTCAAATAATTCAGCGTTTAAATGAACAATTTTAATTTCAATGTTAAATGTTTATAATTCAAGAGTTTTTCAATTTTATTGAAAAAAAACTAGAAAATTTTGATGAAAAGTGTCACGCCTACCCCTAGAGGTTCGCCGAAAGGGAAACGGCTTAATGGTATAATGGTATAGGAAAAAAAGGGGTCCGTGTAAAGGTAATTTGGGACTTTTCAAAGTTTAGAAGAAACTTAAAATTATCTGATAAATTTTCAGATACTTTTCAAGTTTAAAATATTTTTAATCTCTTGAAAACTTCTAAAATTCCTAATTATATTCGAAACTGACTCAAATTTTTCTTTAAATTTGAAAAAATCTTTCAAAATCAATAAAATTGCCTTAATATCTGCCATATTTTTTTCGATATTTTTAGAAACCTTTTGAAATTTATTGAAATTTTCTTTAAAAATAAATTTTAGAATTTAAAACATTATTTCAAATTTTTCCAGGAATCTTAAGAAGGTTTTTTTCTATAATCTTGAACACATAGTCTTTTCACAATTCTTGAAAAGCTTCTATTTTATCTAAATCTTCCTGAATCTAAAATCATTTTGTTTGAAATTTTTAGGAAAATTTCCAAACTTAAAATTAGTTTTAAGTCTTCCTAAAACTTGTACACCTAAATATTTTTTTTTAAATGATTCGATTCTTTTTTTAAGTTTTGCAAAATTAAAAAAAATTGCCTCAATATATTCCAGATGCTTTTTTGACAATTTTTGAAATTTTTCAAAATGTTTCAAAATCTTTTATTATAATTCTCTCAAAATTAATTTTTCCAAATAAAAATCATCTGAAGTTTTGCTAACAATCTTAAGAAACTTTTACTCTTTTAAAAGTTTTCAAAATTCTCAAGATGTAAATTTTTTCCTAATATTTTCAAAACTTCTGAATATCTGTTAGAACAATTTGTTTTTCCTAAAATTTTTTAAAATTCTGCAAAATTGAAAAAATTGTCTTATCATTTTTCAGGTTCCTTTTCGACATAATTTTAAATGTTCAAAAGTCAAAACTTAAAGTTAACTTTTCAAGAGAAAACCGGAATCATTAAAAAAATTTCCACAAATATTATTGTCAGTAGCAGTAATTTTTTGTTTGTCGCTACCAGTGAGGTAGCAAAATGTTAAAAAGAGAATTATTTCCCAATTTTAATAGGTCATTTGCAATAAAATGTTTCTCTTTTATTAATACTGTTTAGGAACGTTTAGAAATCAATTTTATTTTTCAAGTTACTTTTAGTCCACAATATTATAATATTAAATCTCTCAATTTGAAATTATAAATCTTTTTATTTAAAATGATTTAGATTTAAAATTTGGCGCTGTTATAAATTACACTTATTACACTAAATTTTATTAAAATAATTGAAAAATGGTAAAATATTATACACTGTTAGAAATTTTCGGAAAATTCCGACACATTTAAGAAACTAAAGTAACTGAAATTGATAAAATTATGTTACTGAAAATGCAATTCAGTAACTTTTACATTAAATTTACTAAATTTCAATTGAACTTCAGAAACGGTATCTGAAAATTATAAATAGTTTCGTAAAATTCCTAAATGATAACAGAATATAAGTTATCGTAACCGAAACAAGTGCGCAGTTGCATGCGCACTCCTCGCTTCACGATCCACCTCGGTCGCGTTCATAGCAGACCGTGTTAGCATAGTGAATTATAGTGAAGTGACACATCAATTCAAAAATTCATCGGTATAACGGGCTAAGTCCCGAGATATTACCCGACTTAAAGTTGAGATACAAAATGGTAAGACAGCTATTCATTAAGATTAAATAGTATTTACTTGTAATTTAAATTACGCCCTCTTGTATATAAGTAGGTTATGTTTGCACACTAGCTATTCGTCTGCCTTGTAATTTGTTCTGCCTGATTTGAAATGGATTCGGTTCATACACATTTTTTAATGTAGAAATATTGCAGCTTTCTTGGACAGAAATGCAACTGTTTTGTTCAAAATTCAACTATTTCCTAAAAATGTACTTTTTGTTTCAAATTTTTATTTTTCTGTAGAAAAGTCTATTGAAATCCTTTTGGAATTTTTATTTTTCTTGTACATAAATGCAACTGTTTGACAATTTAACAATCTTGTTAAAAAGTCATACTATTGGTTAAAAATTCGACTATTTAGCAGAAAATTAGCTTATAGATTTCACAATTTTGTTGAAAAGTCGTACTTTTTGGTTGAAAATTCTGCTGTTTTGTTGAAAATTCAACTATTTTGCACAAAATTTAATTTGGTTAAAAATTCTGCTGTTTTGTTGAAAATGTAACTATTTTGTAGAAAATTTATTTTTTGGTTTAATTTTAGGTCGAGTATTGAGCTTCGGCAAATTTTGCCTTATTTAAAGTTTCTAGTCCGGCAAAATCTTTGTGTCAATAAGAAACTTTCTGTTCTGATTATATTTTTTGCTACTTTGGAAAAATAGTAGAATATTTTACTATTTTATCATAGAGTGAGGAATATTAAGTTATAAATACACAAAAAGTGTTATATAATCAAGAACATTACGCACACTAAAATCACACAAAAGAATTCCCCATCACTTCAATATTCCTATAATAATACACTTTATCACTAATTTGCGAATTGTTTATCTTCAGATTCGAATCACGAATTCTCACGATCACTCTTCTGTGACCAGTCACTAACACTCGTATTTTTTGAAGGGAGACTTGGAAAAGTGGTTCGAGATGTGACAGACCACTCTTCTGTGACCAGTGACTAAAATGCCGTACTAAAAAATTAAAATACGGCAAAAAATGCCGTATCTGTATACACTACGTTAATGGTATATTTTTTCCCCTAATTAAAAATGCATCTTCTTTAAGAGAAGTTTTATCTTTATTGGATAAAAATTCAACTGCGTTTGGTTGAAAATATAATTATTTTGTAAAAAATTCATACTTGTGGTTGAAAATTCGACTGTTTTGTTGAAAATTTAACTATTTCGTAGAAATTTTACTTTTTGTTTAAAATTCACATTTTGGTGTTAAAAAATGAACTGAATGCTTTTCTGGATGAAAGTTCAACTTTTAAAAAAAATGTGTCCTTCTTTTAATTAAACATTCATAAGTTTTAGTACAAATGTCATCTTTCTTGGATAAAAATTCGACTATTTGGAAGTGAATTGAACTATTTCGTTAAAAATTCATCCCTTTTGGCATAAAAATTCGTCCTTTTGGATGAAAAATTGAATTTTGTTCGTAGAAACTTATTTTTTGTTGAAAATTTCATATTTTGATTTCGGAAAGTCAACTGGAATCTTTTCGGGATGAAAATTCAGCTACATATTTTTTTAAAGTTTATTTTCTTTCTAAATGAAAATTCATCTGCTCAAGAGAAATTTCATATTTTTTGGATAAAAATGCAACTATTGGGTAGAGAATTTAACAATTTTGTTAAAAGGTCATCCTTTTTGGGTACAAATTCGTCTTTTTGGATTACACATTTAATTCTTTTCACAGAAACTTATTTCTTGGTTAAAATTTCATATTTTGATCGTGGAAAGTCAACTAAAATCTTTTTTAACAACAAATTAAACTCTTTTAAAAAAAATTTTTTTCTTGTTTATAAATCCATCCGCTTTGGTAGAAATTTTTTCTTTTTTTAATGCAACTTTTTGGTAAAAAATTCTTCTTCTTTGCTTGAGTATTCAATTATCCTATTTGAAAGATTTGGTTGAATCACTTTGTTAAGAAATCATTTTTTCCGAACCGTTATATTTTTAGTTCAAAATTCATCTCTTTGATTGAAAGTTCAATTATTTTGTTGAAAATTAATTTTTTCAAATTGAAAATGCAACTACTTGGGTAAAAGTTTAACTACATTGTTAAAAATTTATTTGGTTGATTGAAGGCTTATGTCTTTGGTTAAAAATTTAAATGTTTAGTGGGAAAGTCTTTTTTTTTGTTTGAAATTAATTTTTTAGTTGAAAATGTAACATTTCTATTTTTTAAGATTGATCTTTTTTAGTTGAAATTTCTCCTTTTTTGGTAGGGAAAAAATAATTTTCTTGGTTTAAAATTTCCTCTTTGTTGTGTAAAAATACATCAGTTTCGTGGAAAAATAATTTTTGGCTGAAGTCATAATTTTTTGCTGAAGTCATATTTTTTGTATTTAAATTCAATTTTTGTAGAGAAAATTCGTCTTTTTGTTAAATTTTTTTTTTGCATAAATTTCATGTTTTTTTCTTCAAATATAAACTGTGACACTTTTTGTTGGGTATTTATATTTTTAGGTTGAAAATTCAACTATTATGTTAAAAAGTTAATTATTTTGTTGAAAATTCAAGTGTCTTATTAAAAATCCATATTTTACAGTAGAAAAGACATTTCTTTGTTTAAAATAAATTAATAAATTTGAATATTTTAAATTTGTATCTGAAATACTGTTTTATTCCGTTTATAAAAGATTCTATGTTAAAAGTATTACAAGATTAAAATGCTGATATTCCAATACCCTGCCCAATTCTACCAGCAATATCTAGTAAAACATTTTTGGCAAAAAAAATTACGTACAGAAAGAGTGGGGGAGGGTAGAAATATTCTGTTGCAGTTTGTTACAGGAGGGAGTGGGGTCTCAGAAATGGCCTATAATCCGTCACCTAATTTAAGTACGGCCAATCACACTTAACACGGAGAATGATACTTTGATACCCCCCCCCCCCCCCCCTCTAAAGTATCTCGTATTTTGTGGATAACCCTTAATCTGCCTCTTCGTCAAGTTAGAAATTGTTTTTTGATGAACCATGACGTTAATTTTATAGCAATTTTAATAAACAAACCGAAATTGTTTTTATTTGATTAGTTACAATAATAATTTTATTGCTGTTTTAAATCTATGACATTAGAAAACATTATGCATAGGACATTTCTTAAGTTCTTCTTTGCTACATTTTAAAATTATTTTTTAATTAAAATTAGCAAAACAAATTGACAACTTCTTACCGACAATATAAGAAATTTTATGTGTTTTTATATTATTTCATATACTATATGGATATAGTAATATTATAAGAAAGTTTAATTGAGATTTTTTATCTTGTATAAAAAATAAAACAACATTTTATATAAATTTTGTGCGTACATTTTTCAGAACATGTAATATAAAGAGACAGTATTGTTTGGTTAATTGATTTTAATATAAATTTGCAGTATATATTTGTCTTGAAAATATAAATTATAGTATGACTAAATACGAGCGAAGTTTATATGTAAATAACTATACGTATATACTTATGTTATATAATATACTCAATTGATCAAATGTGAAAGAAAACTTCTAATCATAAAAGATGGACTTTGATTACATATTTGATATAATGAGTGTACGTATTATTATAACATAGATACATAAGAAAGTCGTTTGTAATAACTTCACTCGTATTTTTCTTCTATTTATATTCTCAGGACAAATATATACTACACATTTTATATTAAAATTAATGAACCGAAAAAAAATTTTCAACCCCTTGAAATTTTCAGTTACAGTAACTGAAAATTCCTAAACTGTAACAGAATTTTCTGAAACATGTAACTGAAGCTGTGTGCAGTTACCGTTGCTGAAATTTCTGTTACAGTTTAGGAAAATTTAGAAACGGTTTCTGCATAAAGCTTTAGTGACGTGTCTCTGAAAATTCCTACAGAAATTTCTAACAGTGTAGACTATAAAAACATTTTGAACTATTATGTTATTGAATAAAAAAATTGATTTGATTTGATTTAATTTCCACTGATGTAAAATGAACGTGTTCAATTAAAAAAAAATACATCTTGAAACTAGTTTAATTTAAAAAGTTGATATTGTTAAACTTAGAAACTTATCAGCTTTCAAATTTTCAAGATGTATGTATTAGCAAAGTTTAGTTTTTGTACCATTTTGAAGGAGTTTTAGTATTCAATCTTTTAATTTTAAATTATTCAGATTCAAAATTTTGTGCTTTCAGAAATTACACTTATTACAACCAATTTGATGACACTAATTTAAAAAAAATGTAATATCAAAGACTACAAAAACATTTTTAATTTTCTAATTAGTTTTCAAACAATAAATTGGATTTTATTTCATTCTGACTGTTTTAAAATGTTGGTATTTAATTTCAATCATTTACAATTGGAAACCAGCTTTATGTAAAAATGTGATACTGTTTAATGTAAAAACTTGCCAAATTCCAACATTTGAGGAATATTTTATCTACAACTTTTATTTTTTTAGAATATTTAATTTTAAATCTTCCAATTTTAAATTGGTCAGACTCAAAATTTTGAGCTTTAGAAATTACACTGATCAGCCTTTTGCTTTTTCAGAAAATTATAAATGAATAATAAAAATATCGTCTTGAGATTCGAAACCCGTGTTATTGAATATATCCGCATATCTGCTGTCCAAAAGTATAACCTAGTAAGTAACATTAACGATAGAGGTCATTTTCTCGTGCATAAATGCTGGAAAATAGCCTTTGCGATAAATAGCACTTACTAGGTTATACTTTCGGACAGCAGATATAGCAATTACTTTTACTCATATCAGAAAAGTACCTTTTTTCATCATCAGATTTTTTAATACAAAAGCCTATTAAAAAAAGATTGATGATAAAATAATTTTATCTCATATTTGAAAGTCACATTCAATAGTCGAGTTAAATCGAACGATTGTTTTAACTTGCTTGAAAATTGCCCAAATGCTGTAATTTTATACGCATATTATCATCAGTACTTGCCACATTAGTGATTTTTCATTGATAAGAGATTACAATGACTGTACACCTATTAAATTTCTACAACAAATAAGCCAAGCCAAAGATTAAGGGAATAATTACAAAATATAAATTTAATAATTTTTCCATTACTCTTTTTTATTTTGAAAATATTAATAATAATAATTATAATTTCAAAATATCTTATAAAATTGACCAGCACCTGTTGCGTATTTTTCGTAACAAGTTAATTTCATAAAATAACAATTACGGTTAATTACGAAGATATTCTGTACTAATTTCCAAATTAATGAATTTTTCTGTGTAATTTAGATAATCTAACCGCTGATTATAATTTTAGAAACGTATGTACTACATACAAAAATAAACATGTTTTGTTATTGCAAAATTAACGTCAAAGCTATTTAAGTTTGCACTTTAAAATCATGCGGGAAATCACGGAGCCAATGAATGCTTATTCCTTGCACATGCGCACGAAGTTTAAGATCGTTGCCGGCTGTTACCACCATGTTACTAGTTTGGCAGGTAACGGATGCAAACAAGCCTCCCTAGTAAACTGCGGTGATTATCCTGTTACCAGCTAGGAAGCTGACATACAAGTAACAATTCCTCTCATAACATGTGATCACTTAGGAACTTTTCACGCTAGTAACAGGTTAGCTGGGTAACTTACCGACCGACTTGGCCTCAACTTGGCTTCAATAATTTTTCTAGTCTTAGCTCTTAGCCACATTAAAATAAAAAATTGTTTTTAGAAATAAAAAAATTAGTAAAAAATGTATAAAGGTAGTTTATTTAAAAGAAACATTTCAAGTAGGTGAACATTTCAAGAAAAATCTTATTCCTGAACCGGATTATTCGTCGCCCGCCTCGTCTTTCGATTTTGCTATCCCAATCTTTGGAATTAGTGAAGACCGTTCCGAAATGAGGAAAGACTTCATCCTCAGTGAAGTTCAAATTGAAATATAACAGTATACCATCATTAATCACTGTAACAATAATTTTGTTACCGAGAATACAAGAGCATTTTATTTACTTACTTTCATTTTCGTTCTGGAATCTTCGAATGTTGGAAAATGCTCGATGTCTCTGACCGCAACGAGTGCTTCTTACTTTCGGCATCTTTGATTATTTGAATCACACTTTAATAATTAATACAGACGAAATCACAAAGAACGCTTGCTAGTATAACCTCAAACCAACCTATTTGTCATCTACTTGTGTTCAAGAGGTTAAATATGGAGCTCAACTGAAAACAGATGCATAGCCAAGTTCATGGCGCTGCAATCAAGAGCAGTGAAACAGAGTTGGTTTAAACTAGATTCAAGATATTAACCCTGTTGCCCTATTAACACCGAATGTTGCCTCAATATTGCATCGGTATTGCCTGAAACATCTGAAACATTGCACGAAACATTGATGCAAAATTGATGCAAGAAATCGATGGCGGCTTTTTGAAACATTCGGCCGATAGATTTGACGCTCGTAGTACGCAAATCGATTGGTAGGTGTCGCTGCTCGACAATGTCTAATGGAGTGGTGCAGTGGAAATCTGCATTACCGACTACTTTACAGACGTTACGGCCGCGTGCTTCCTCACCGACTGAGTAGAGTGCAGGGAGCGTTGGGTGCTTGTTATCATCAGACAGCAGTTCTCCCAAAATCAATAGATGGCGCTAACTACCGTCTTTTGCGAATGACAGTCCTATGCATCGACCCCATCGACACATAGAAATGGACCGATAAGGCTGTGGGGAGCTCGGAAATGGGCTTTCGAGAGAGAAAACATTTGATAGGTAGTCCTGTCTCTTTCTAGATAAAGCTAATTGGTCGAGAGCATTTTCGATGGGTGAAGCTTGATGAAGCACAGAACCGTGCAGTCCTGGAATAGAAAAAGGCAGATCTGCCTCTCAAATGTTTTCTCTCTCACTCTCTCTAAAGCCAAAGATATATAATATCTTTGCTAAAGCACATTTCCGTTCTCCCCACAGCCTTATCAGACCATTTCTATATGTCGATGATCGTCCCTAATTTTATGATTTTCTTAGCGTACGGTCGGTGAACTTATCTAAAGCATCCCTAGTAGCAAGATAACTGCAGACTGGCGTAAGCTGGGCGCCAGAAAAGGAAGAATCTGTTTGCAGCCTGGCACCCGGCTGGTTCCGCTTTGGCGTGCTGTTCTGGCAACAGAGTCTGGTATAGCAGATTCTGACCCAGACTGCTCATTATATACACCAGACAAAATTAAAATAACGTTAAATGGTACTAAATAGGTTTCTGTAATAGTTTTACACTATATTTCAGCCTTTTCTGGGAGAATATACTGTGGAGACGTCACAACATTCCAGGAGACACACTGAAATATTAAAAAAAACATAACCTGTTGTCGTATAAGCTTGCATGCTTGCATGTTTGTTCATACTTGTGAATCGTTCAAATTTCCGATTGCTAGATTTTCAATTTCATTATTTATATTCTACATTATAATTACTAGTGTTTAAACTACATACCAGAATCTGGTTCCTTTATCTACCAGATTCTGTTTTTCGTCTGGTCTGATCTTTTCTCCCGCCAGTCTGGTCGACTAGGGGGAACAGATGCTGAACCAGACTCTGGCCTTTGTCATACAAGGCAGACGTTGCTACTAGGGATTGCGCTACTGAATTGCTTTTTTTATTTTGCCATTTTTATTAAATAATGTTGACCATTTTACAGTTTTGTAATTATTGTGAATTATATACCTTGTTATTATTCTATAATTTTTCTCTTTTTTATGAATGAATAATAGTTAATTTTTCACGGTGGTCAGGAAGGATGAATAGGCATAACAAAAATGGCAATAAAATCCGTTTGCGGGATGATATTCGGGCACGAATATACATCAAAAATCTGTTTGAATTGAAATCCTAGCTGATCCTGTTCTCGAGATATCGTAAAATTGCGCATTCTAGCTATTTCATCATTAGAATTTCCTCTTAAATTTAAGGTTGAGAGGATTTTCAGTTGTCTTAACCAAATAATTCTGTTTGTGTAAAAAATATATTCACGTCATTCAAAACAAAACAGGCAAGAGGACGATGCTTTTGTTTCAAGATAACCTTTTCCCTGAGTGCATAAAAGGCTAGGATCAGTCAGAAGATTTTGGGTGATTCTTATCTTGTTTGTGTCTTGGAAATTTTTTATATTTTCCGTGTTAGAGATCAAGTTTGAGTGGCATGCTAACGGATAAATATGGCTTCTTCTCCACTAAAGAAGAATATAGATCATAAATGTGATCATGAAGAGAATACGATGAAGGTATGTGCACCTTGTGGTAGAAAAATAATTTTCGGATGAAAAAGATCACAAGATTTTCTTATATCTGAGACCAACGAAGAATTGATCAGGAAATACATTAATATATGTTTCGATACATCTAGTTCGAAATTTCCGTTAAGTATTTGTAGCTCTTGTCGTCACGCACTTGCTAATCGGGGAAAAAATATTTTCACAAGACCTTTACAAACTATGCCAAATTATGACGAGATAATTTTACTGAAAGAAACTAGAACGACTTTCAATTGTAACTGTTACGTGTGTCGAGTAGCACGATTTAAAGGTCATTCAAAACCTATAAAAGGTAGAAGGCATATGCTCAATGTTTCCAATCAAATTGATGCATCTAATGGTCTCAATGGCACAAAAAATGTTCATGTTCATGAATCCGAACCGAGTAAAAAAGAATCAAGGGATTCGTTTGGAATGTGTAGAAGGTGCTTTCAATAAGTAGGTAAAGGCACTTATCATCCTTGTGTTTCTACTTCTAAGTCAGAAAACAATGCCCGTGACAATGTATTGAAAATAGGAGGAAAGTTACCTGAAAAGCAACAAAATCAAATTTTTTCTTCAATTTTGAAAGCAAGAAGATCTAGTGTTGAACAACAAGGTGAAGAAATAACTTTAAATACTCTGGGTTCCAAAATAAGAGTAGCTGTGAATCCAAAACCAAATAAGCAAGTTGTTTTTCATGCCGAAAAATTAGACAATTTTCATGTAAACTCTGGTGTTTCATGCAACCACATGAAAAAAATGAAGAGTTTTTTGAGAAGCAACGCAGGCAGGAAATCTGCTCGTGTATCATACGAGCAAAACATATCGCAAAAATTAAGAACTTTAGAAGATGTTTACAAGGATAAGGTTTTCCAGTTTGATACTGAAAACGACCAAGAAGAAAATAGGCCTGTGATTTGGGCAGATGCTGAAGAATTGCTGGACGCAGTTGTAGAAAAGCGGGGTCAAATTGGTATACCTAAAATAAAATTAATGGCGGATGGAGTATAGGGGTTTTTCAAAATTTCGATGACAATTTTGACTGAAGATTATTCTGCAATTACTGAAAGTGCCAAGGGAAGTAACGGTACAAAAGCTAAACTAACAAGTGTTCAGGAATTGATACTATTGTGCGTAGTGCCTCAAATAAAAGAAACCTATGAAAACCTCAATTTATTAGTCAAATTGACTATAGTTAACGATATTCCCTTCAAATATGTATCAGATTTCAAAGTTTTGCTGCTGGTGAATGGACAACAAACTGTATCAGCAAAGTAACCTTGTCCCTATTGTTTTTTTACTTTAATAGAACTACGTCACACACAAGACACGTCAAATAAAAATTCTGAAGATATTCATGATGAAAGTACTCAGTTGAAGACTTACGGAGATTTAAAAAAAGATTGTAATAAATTTGAATCTCTAGGCAAAAATAAAATAAAAGCTAAAGATTGTCGCAATACAGTCAACCCTCCTCTCTTTGAAGAAGATGATGAACTGTACTTCATGAAAAAATGTGTGATTTCCGAACTACACATTCTGCAAGGATTCGTGAATCATCTCTTCTGAAATGGTTTAGTTCCTATTTTGTTCGAAGAGATAGCTTCACTTTGGCCGAAAAAATTACATCTGATTTAAA
>CAKNXH010054767.1:7646-18113 GCA_932178445.1 Andricus quercusramuli | reverse complement strand
AGAAACAATCATAGACTACATCTTGGCAGAAGAAAGAATGAGTAATATGATATGCAGTATGAATGTAGGGAATGAGATAGGGTCAGAACACTTCCCAGTAATAGCTACACTGAAAGGTGGCGTCCATAAGCGTGGCAGAGGGAGAAAGGAAAGAGGGGGGGAAAGGGACACGAAAATGGGTGTCTGGGGGGTAGATAAATTAAAAGTGTTTGAACAGAAGATGGAAAAGGAGAATATTAGATATGAAAAGGAGGAGGGGGTAGACTCGTTAATTAAAAGGTTGAAAGGGTCGATTGAGAAGGTGAAGAATGAGATAGGTACAAAAGAAGGAAGAGAAGAGGGAAAGAGAGGATGGTGGGACGAGGAATGCAGGGAGAGTAAGGAGAGAATGAAAGAGTCTGTAAAAAAGTGGAGGAAAGGAGAAATAGAGAAGGCGGAGTACAACAGGAGAAAAAGAGAACATGAGAAGATGCTGGAAGGGAAAAAGCAAAGGGGAAAGGAGAAATACAAGGAAGAAGTAGAAAAAGCAATCAAAGGAGGTAGGGTCTGGGATGTGATAAACAGGGAAAGAGGAGGAAGGAAGGGCGTGAATGAAGAAATAGAAATGGAGGAATGGACGGATTATTTTAAGGGTCTGTTAGGGGGAGAACAAAATAAGATCAAAGGGGAAAATAGAAAGACAGTCCAGGGAGAAACGGAGGAAGCGAAAGAAATAACAAGAGAAGAAGTAAATGAGGCGATAGATAGACTGAAAAGAAACAAGGCCACAGGAGAGGATGGTATGGAGAACGAAGCGATAAAGTATGGAGGAGAAGGGATTAGGGAAGTGATGTGGAGGATATGCAACAAGGTCTGGAAAGGAGAAGGGTGGCCGGAGGAGTGGATGACAGGGCTGGTAGTACCGATTGTTAAGAAAGGGGAGGGTAAGAAGGTAGAAGAGTACAGAGGGATCACTCTCATGCAAGGGGGCTATAAAATATACACAGAAATTCTAAGAAAAAGGTTAGAGAATCAGATAGAAGAGAAGCAAAGTATCCCACACAACCAGACGGGATTTAGAAAAGGGATGGGGACAATAGACAACATTTACGTACTCAACTACTTGGTTAACAGAAACTTAGGGAGAAAAAGAGGGAAATTAGTCGCTTTGTTTGTAGATTTCAAAGCAGCTTTTGACTCAGTGAATAGAAAAGTGCTATGGCAGGCAATGAAAGAGAGGGGAATAGAAGAAGGGCTGGTGGAGAGGATAAAGGAAATTTTTACTGAAACCAGGATTAGGGTGAAGATACGCGGGGAAAAAGGGGAGGTTTTCTGGACAGGAAGAGGTCTAAGGCAAGGGTGCCCGTTGAGTCCACTACTTTTTAATTTGCTGCTGGCAGACCTAGAGGAGAAGCTAAAGGAGAAAGGGAAAGGGGGGACGATCCTGGGTAATAGCAAACTATACTCCCTAGCATACGCGGACGACGTAGTTCTAATAGCAGACGATGAGAAGGGGATGAACCTAATGATAAGAATTTTCGAAGAATACGTGGGAACAAAAGAACTGACGGTGAACGTAGGGAAGACCAAGGTGATGTGCTTCAGAAATAAAAAGACCAAAAGAGGTTACGTTTGGAAGATGAACGGACAAACAGTGGAAATTGTGGAGGAGTTCTGTTACCTAGGTTTTTGGTTTGAGTCAGGAGGGGGAAACGATTTGCAGGTGAGGAAAAGAATCGAAAGTGCGAGTAAAGTAATGGGCCAAGTATGGGGTATAGGAAAGAGAAGGTTCAAGGACGATTGGAGAATGAGGGTTTGGTTGTTTGATGCGTTGGTTTGGGCGGTGTTGTGTTATGGAGTGGAGGTTTGGGGATGGAAGGAACATAGGAAAGTGGAAAGCATACATGAGAGATTTCTGAGATGGGTAATGGGGGTCAGTTGGAGTTGTCCAGGATACATGATAAGGGAAGAACTAGGAAGGGAAAAAATGGTAACTAGACAAATTAAGAGAGCCTGGAGGTTTGAAGAGAAACTGAAAAGGGGGGAGGGGAGCAGGATAGCACAAGTATGCTTGGACGAAGTTCGGAACAAGGAGACGAGAGGAAATTTGGGAAACTCGAAATGGGAGGAAGAAAGGACAAAAATGAGGAATGTTTGTGATATGCAGGAAGGGGTTCTGGATTGGCAGAACATAGAATTAGAGCTATTAGTAAGACAAGGAGAAGAGAGATGGAGAAAGATTATGGATTCGAAGTACAATAGATGGTATATGATGGTCAAAGGGTTGACGGAACCAGAATATTTGCAAAAGATGAAAAGGGAAGACAAATGGAATAGGGTGGTACGGTTTAGAATGGGGGAAGGAGTGAGATCTTGTAGATATTGGATGGATGAAGAGGATAATTTGTGCAGAGTATGTGGATACGAGGTGGAGTCATGGGCACATGTGTTAGAGAGGTGTACAGGAGAGGAAGATGGACAGTTGAGTGTGGATGAGTGTGTGAGATGGATCTTGGATGGTAATGGACAGGGAGTGATGTGGATGAAAAAGCTGGAAGAAATAAGAGAAAGTAAGGGAACAGGGCAGAGCCAAACGGGTAATCCTCTGTGAAGGAAAGTCACTAGAAAAATGGTAAATTTTAAATCGTTGAAAATGCAATTGATGGTAAGAGAAAACGGAAGCCCTGGAAGGTCGCTCATACTTAGATTTGTAGAAAGTTAAGAATAATAGTATTAATATGACTGTTATCATGTAAGGCGAAGATTTAGAATATAAGCAGCGAATAAGTTAGACTAAGGATGAAATGTAAAGATATGTACAGGGAGCGGAGGCCCTCAAACCCGTAAAAGGGAGAGATTAAATATACATACATGAAGTAATCTAGAAAATAGTCATCGAAAAGAAATTCTAAGTTGACTCCGTAAACAAATTGTGCCTATTCCTTGAAAAATAGCCCAACTTTGCATAATTTTAAAAAATTGTTTAATAAATTAATAATTATTGAAAATAATAAATTTTAAACCAAAGAATGTGAAATTTCAACAAAAATCCAATTTGTAATTAATTAGTTGAATTTTTAAAACAATAGTTGAATCTTCACTTTAAAATTAATTTTTAAAGAAAAAAAAATGATATTCTACCAAAAAAGAAGAATTTTCAACAAATAACATTAACTTTCAACAAAACAGTTGAATTTTTTACGAAATAATTGAATTTTCAACAAAAATTGATTAAAGTTATTTTTTATTTAAAAAAATAATTTTGAGGGAAGATTTTAAGACAGTTTTAGGAATAATTCGAGTCAGTTTAAAAGCTATTTAGGAATTTTAAAAATTTTGAGAATATTAAAAATATTTTAAAACTTTAAAGGATATCAAATTTATCCTAAAATTTCATGAAATCCTATAAAATAATTAGCTAAAGTGTCTATTTCTGAACTGATAAATCTTTTTTTGTAAAAAATTTAACAATTTTGTTGAAAATTCATCCTTTTTTAAAAAGTCATCTCTTTTGGTAGAAATCAAATTTTTTTTTATTGAAATTGCAACTTTTTCGTTCAAAATGAAAATCTGTTTTGGTTGAGAATTCAACTGTTCTATTGAAGATATATAATTTTAGTTCAAAATTTATCTCTTTGATCGAAAACGTAACTATTTGGTCGAAAATTCATATTTTTGGTTGAAGATTCATAATTTTAGTTGAAAAATCTTGGATGAATTCAACTATTTTTTGTTTAGAATAAACACAAAGTTTACTCGTTTTATTTTGGTTGAAAATGAATTTGTTAATTGAAAATTAAAAATTTTTTCTCGCTGACAATCGTTCCTTTCGAGTTGAAAGTTCAACTTTTTTGTTAACAGTTTTAATTTTTGAGCTTGTGAAATGTGTATCTGAATTAAAATTTCAAATTTGTACATAAATTTCAATTTAGTTGGAATTAGTTTAAAAATTTATTAATAATTCAAATTTTCAGAAAAATATTAGGTAAAAATTATAAAGATTGAATTTTAATTTGTTTTATTTATGTACATAAAATGATTATTTACTATAAGGTTATGTAATTAATTATTGGCTATAATTTGTAAAATAAGAGTTTATTCACATTTAAAATACCTCTATTCCAATCATATAATTTCTATCAATGTTTGTGATGTTGTGCAATGATTATCTGAATTCAATTTTTAAAATTATATGTAAATATGTATCAATTTTTTGACAAATGACTATGAGAGGTTACTAATAAATCAAATTTTCAGAAATGAAAGTGAAAATTTAAAAGAAATGTAAAGTGAAAATTACTTAAATGTCTGGATAAAAATGATAGTTTGATTCTATTTATATCATGTACAGATCAATTAATTATGAGCTGATTAATTTTTTTAACAATATTAACTTACATCAAGATTAAGTTTTAATTTGCCTGAATTAAGTACGTACATAAATTGATTATATATAATTATAATAATTATAAGTATAATTTTTGTAAATTTTTGTGATATTGTGGAATAAGTATCTAAAGTCTGCTTTCAATATTGTATGTGTATACATTTTACTTTTCTATGAAATTAGTTTAAAAGGTTATTAATAATTCAAATTTTCAGAAAAATATAAAGTAAAAATTATTCGAAGGTTTCACTGAAAATAACTATTTATTACTTTTTATGTTGTGATATGATTAATTAATGTGTGCATACATTTTTTCTGGAATTAGTTTTAAAGGTCATTACTAAAATTAAATGTATTGAAATGCAATTTCAAATGAAAGAATATATTTTGAATTCATATGAAAAAAGGTAACCTACATCTTGTGTAAGATTATGCCAATTTCATAATTTTCCAAATGTTTACGATGTTGTGAGATAATTATCTAAATTCAATCTTCAACATTATATTTGAAAATGTTTTAAGTTTTCATGGAATTAGTTCGAAAGATTATGAATAATTCAGTTTTTCGGAATGATGTAAGATACAAATTATTTTCATGTTTCACTGCTAATAATATTGGTGATTGATTTTTATGCTATGAACTGATTAATTGATTATTTACATTAAGGTTATGTAATTTAATATTGACTGCTATTTTTATGATACAAATTTATTTTTGCTTCAAAATATCTCCATTACAATAATATAATTTTTTCAAATATTTGTGATGTTGTGAAGTGATTTCTCGAATTCAATTTTCAAAATCATATGTGCATATATTTCAATTTTTACTGGTTGAAAGGTTATTAATGATGGAAATTTTCAGATAAATATTAAATAAAAGTTATTGTAATATTTCAATGAAAATAATTATCAAATGCTCTCTATGTTCTGAACTCATTAATTAAATATTAACTGTTTCTGCTAAAAATTACATCTTCTGGAATTAGTTGAAAGATTATTAATAAATTAAATTTAATAGAAGAAAAGTCCAAATTCAAACAAAAAGATATTGTATAAAGTAAAAGTTATTTGAAAGTTTCAATGAAAGTAATTTTTTCATACCTTTTATGTTGTCAACTGGTTAAAACAGAAGCAGTTAATATTCAATTAATGAGTTCAGAACATATAGAGCATTAAATAATTATTTTCATTGAAATATTAGAATAACTTTTATTTAATATTTATCTGAAAATATTAATCATTAATAACCGTTCAACCAGTAAAAATTGAAATATATGCACATATAATTTTGAGAATTGAATTCGACAAATCACTTCACAACATCACAAACATTTGAAAAAATTATATAATTGTAATGGAGATATTTTAAAGCAAAAATCAATTTTTATCATAAAAATAGCAACCAATATTAAATCACATAACCTTAATGTAAATAATCAATGTGACTTATTTGAATACAATTCAAATTCAATCTTTATGTAATTCAATGTTTGGAAAAAAATTAATCAGTCGATAGTTTAGATAATATAATCATATCACAACATGGTAAACATTTTGAAAATTATGAAATTGGAATAATCTTACACAAGATGTAGGTTACCTTTTTTCATATGAATTCAAAATATATTTTTTCATTTGAAATTGCATTTCAATACATTTAATTTTAGTAATGACCTTTAAAAATAATGCCAGCAAAAATATAAATGTATGTACATATTAATTTATCATATCACAACATAAAAAGTAATAAACAGTTATTTTCAGTGAAACCTTCGAATAATTTTTACTTTATATTTTTCTGAAAATTTGAATTATTAATAACCTTTTAAACTAGTTTCATGGAAAAGTAAAATATATGTATATATAATATTGAAAGCAGACTTTAGATACTTATTTCACAACATCACAAAAAATTACAAAAATTATACAATTGGAAAATAAAGGTATTTTAAACAATTTGGGTACATTCTTAATTCAGGCAAATTAAAATTTAATCTTGATGTAAGTTAATATTGTTAACAAAATTAATTAGCTCATAATTAATTAATCCGTACACGATATAAACAGAATTAAAGTATCATTTTCATCCAGGCATTCAAGTAATTTTTACTTTAAATTTCTTTTAAATTTTCACTTTCATTTCTGAAAATTTGATTTATTAGTATCCTTTCATAGAAATTTGTTAAAAAATTGATACATATTCACATATAATTTAAAAAATTAAATTCAGATAATCATTTCACAACATCACAAACGCTGATAGAAATTACGTAATTGCAATAGAGGTATCTTAAATGTGAATAAACTCTCATTTTACAAATTATAGCCAATAATCAATTACATAACCTTAAAATAAATAACCATTTTATGTTCTTAATTGCAACAAATTAAAATTCAATCTTAATGCAATTTAATATTGTGAAAAAAATTAATCAGATAATGATTAATCAATTAGTTCAAAAAATAAAAAGCATCAAACTATGACTTTCATTGAAACATTTAATTAATGTTCACTTCACTTTTTTTTTTTAATTTTTACTTCCATTTCTAAAAATTTAATTTATTCGTAAACTTTTATACTTTTATACTTTTATTTATACTTTTATATATAAAATAGAATTCGTATAATCATTTCACAACATCACAAACATTGACAGATTTCTAATTTCTAATCCAGTGGCAGATGTTCTTCTTTGTCATATGATATGCGCGTTATATTTCGGCCGATCTATAGTATATTCTACTCGATTAGATTAGATGAATGACAAAATATTTTTATATTGTGAACTGATTAATTAATTATTAACTGATTCTAATAAATCTTACATTTTCTGGAATGTGTTTAAAAGGTTATTGATAATTCAAATTGTCAGAAATGAGAGTTCAAATTTGAAAAAAAAACATAGAGTAAAAATTATTTCAATATTTCAATGGAAAGTATAGTTTATGATGTTGTGAGATAATGATTTAAATTCAATCTTCAAAATTATACGTGAATGTGTTTTAATTTTTTATGAATTCGTTAAAAATATTAAAAATAAAATTCTTCGAAACATATAAGATGGACATTATTTTATTGTTTCAATGCAAATAATATCGTTGATTGATTTTTATGTTATGAACAGATTAATTGATTATTAGCTTATTCTTTTTTTTAACAATTTAAAATTACATGACGATTGCATTTTAATTGCTTTTGATTATGCAACATAAACTGATTATTTGATTCAAGGTTATGTAATTGACTATATGAAAATTTGTTAATATCTAAAATACCTCTATTACAATTATATATATTTTTTAATTTCGCGATATTGTGAAATGAGTATCTGAATTTTCATTCCAAAATTATGTGCACATGTCTTTTAATTTTCTCTGGAATAGTTTAAAGGGTAAAAATGTAAAAATGTACATATTAAATAATCATTTCACAACATAAAAAGCAATAAAAAGTTATTTTAATTGAAATATGCAAAATGTTATTAATATTACCGTTTTGAACTAATTTCATAGAAAAGTAGAATATATGTACATACAATATTGGAAGCAGAATTCAGGTACTTATTTCACAACATCACATCAAAAAGTGATCAAAAAGATACTCTTAGTTAACTATGTAAACAAATTGTGCCTATTCCTTGAAAAACAGCCAAACTTGAAATATGTTTATGAAAATTGTTTAGATAATTAATAATTATTGTAATTATCATAAAATATATGATATATATAAAATATCAAAAAAGCGTGATTGGAAATCCATTCTTTATTTATTCTAGAAACAAATTGAGCCTATTCTTTGAAAAATAACCCAACTGTTCATTTGTTTATGAAAATTGTTTAAATGATAAAAAAATCTTGTAAATTTGCAGAGAATTATATGAAAAGTCATTTGAAAGACATTCTTAGTTAATTTAAAAAAAAAATCAAGGTTTTTAATTTAAAAATAGCCAAACCCTGAATTTTTTAAATGAAAATTCAGGGTTTGAATAATTAATCACTCTTGTAAATTTATAAAGTAATCTAGAAAATAGTCATCGGACAGAAATTCTAAGTTGACTCCGTAAACAAATTGTGCCTATTCCTTGAAAAATAGCCCAACTCTGCATATTTTTATAAAAATTGTTTAATAAATTATTAATTATTGAAAATAATAAATTTTAAACCAAAGAATGTGAAATTTCAACACAAATCTAATTTGTAATTAATCAGTTGAATTTTCAAAACAATGGTTGAATCTTCAATTAAAAAAATTAATTTTGAAAGAAAAAAAAATGATATTCTACCAAAAAAGAAAAATTTTCAACTTTTAGACTTCTCTTCATTTTAATTTTAATGAAATACCCGCATTCCAGTTACATAATTTTTCAAATGTTTTTGAGCTTGTGAAATGAGTATGTGAATTAAATTTTCAAATTTGTACATACATTTCAATTTTGTTGGAATTAGTTCAAAAGGTTATTAATAATTCAAATTTTCAGAAAAATATTAGGTAAAAATTATAAAGATTGAATTTTAATTTGTTTCAATTGAGTACATGAATTGATTATATACTTCATGGTTATCTAATTGCATATTGGCTATAATTTGTATAATAAAAGTTTATTTACATTTAAAATTTCTCTATTCCAATTACGTAATTTCTGTCAATGTTTGTGATGTTGTGAAATGATTATACGAATTCAAATGTTCAGAAATACAATTTTAATTTAAAAAAATATGTAAATTGAAAACTATTTGAATATTTCAATTAAAATAATGTTAAACATTATTTTATTATTAATTTTTTAATTATGTAATGTAATTATGTTATGTAATTGATTATTGGCTATAACTGGTAAAATAAGAGTGTATTCACATTTAAAATACCTCTATTCCAATTATGTAATTTCTATCAATGTTGGTGATGTTGTGCAATGATTATCTGAATTTAATTTTTAAAATTATATGTAAATATGCATTCATTTTTTAACAAATTACTATGAAAGGTTACTAATAAATCATATTTTCAGAAATGAAAGTGAAAAGCTGATTAATTTTTTTAACAATATAAACTTACATCAAGATTAAATTTTTATTTGCCTAAATTAAGTATGTACATAAATTGATTATTTACTTGAAGGTTATGTAATTAAATATTAGCTATAATTTTAATAATGGAGAGTTATTCATGTTTAAAATACCTTTATTTTCCAATAATTGTATAATTTTTGTAAATTTTTGTGATGTTGTGAAATAAGTGTCTAAAGTCTGCTTTCAGTATTATATGTACATATAAAGTAAACATTAATAATTATTATTATAATTTATTGTAATCATTGAAAAATAGCCAAATTCCTAATTGGTTTATAAAATTGTTCAAATAATTAATAAATCTTATAAACTTACAAAACAACTTTGTTGAAAACTAAACAATTTTGTAAAAAAAGTATCATTTTCGTTAAAAACTCAACTTTTTTATTGAAAATTTGTCTTTTTGGTTGATTTGAACTTTTTTCACTCGGAATTGATTATTGAAATATTTATTTTGTATTAAAAATTATTTTTAGCAAGTTAAATTTGAGATGCAGCTCTGGAAATAAAATGTTTTTGTTTTTGAAGAGGATCAAAAAACATGTGGCTCGTGAGAATAATTTTGACGAGATGGTACAACCTCTTGAGATAAGTTCGAGTGTCTATTTTATTGCCCTAGGGCCTAACTGGAGATAGTAGAGGCGTGAAAGACGAGGACGAGAAGACATTTTCAAGTTTTTTATATCTTTTCTCGGTATTGCGTATTTTCTTATGGTCAAATTGAAATTTTTCAGAAAAGATATAAACACACTTGAGTTATTGCAGGCGCATTAATATATCCCAAATTTTATTTACCCTGTTTACTTTACCGAAATTTATGTGACCGAAAGACAATTTACTATCATTTTTATTTATCTCAGTTGACAATTTGCCTCATTTTTATTCTTTAATTTTGAAAATTAAATTCAGATACTCAATTCACAACATTACAAACATTCGAAAAAATTATATAATTTGTAATAGATGTATTTTTAACAAATAATAAACTTTTATTATACAGATAATATCAAATATTCAATCACATAATC
>CAKNXH010054765.1:3020-34452 GCA_932178445.1 Andricus quercusramuli | reverse complement strand
AAATGTAACTATTTCATTTTTGGTTGACAATTTATCTTTTTTGATTGAAAATTCAACTATTCCAGTTAAAGATTCATCATTTGATTTTTAAATTAATCTTTTTTGTTTAAAATTTAACTATTCCAGTTGAAGATTCATAATTTTATTTTAAAATTTATCTCTTTGTTTGTTAATTTAACTTAGGTGGAAAATCATTCTTCTTTTAATTGTTGTTTGAAAATTCGTGTTTTTTCATAGAAAATTCCACTATTTAGTTAAAATTTTAACTGCTTTGTTGAAAATGGATTTTGAAAATATTTTCTAATCAAATGTATTTTCAGTTTCACCACACAAGATGGTTTTATCCGATTCTGACACTGATTCGGATGATGTTTTATTCGAACACCGAAAAGGAAAAACAAACGGATACGTGAAAAACGGAAAATCCCGCAACGGATTCCTCAAAAATGGATTCAAAGTGAAAGCATGAGGTAATTTTAAATTACATTTGTTTTAATTTAAACTAATGAAATCTTTTTTTCATTTAAACTACAAATATCTCACAATATTTAAAAGATCAATAACATTTTAATTAATTTATTGAATTCTCTTTGCAGGGAAAAATTAATTTCCGACACAGAGTGTCTTTGCCAAACTTAATAAGCTAGTCAGTCACGAGCTGTTATTTTACTGATGTAACTGAAAGAGAAAAAGGGGGAGACGCCCGAACAAAAAAAAACAGAGAATTTTGAATTACTCTGTATTTATAATTTGTAAAGTAATTTATAGCGAATAGGTCGCTTAAGAAGCGAACAATTGTCTCCCTCGTGTATTTTAATAACGTGCTTTACAATATGTAATTCACAATTGTATATACTGCGATTAAATGCGTCGGCATTTTTTTTTATTTAGAGGATCAAACGAAAAAGAAAGTTTTCATACATTCCGCACACTTTGAATCGCGTTTGATAGAAATCTTGCGGCCGATGTTGTTTAATATTTATTATAATCATTTTACAATGTTTTAAAAACACTCGATCATATTTTCTAGTCCATATTCCTAATAATTCACTGTGCAATATTATTTAAAGACCAAATACTGTGACTAGTGTTACGATAAAGTTAATTATTAACAATTTACACAATGAAAATTGTATTTATTGTTATAATTTACTAAGTTGAAATGCTTTTAAATTTTTCTCGGTTTTATTTTTTAATTTCTGTCACTCAAGTCAGGGTGAAAAAGTAAAATAAAATCCTTTCGCATCTGAAAAAAGCTGAAAGATCCAAATTTTGTGAAAAGGAATTAAAATTCAAGCAGACTGTGCCAAATGATATTATCTGATTTAAATATGAAAGCCTATTGGAACAAATAAAAAACAGGTGCGAGGGGTTTGAACTTATCCCTTCTTTTTTTATTATCTAAACTTGTGGATTTAAAATTAAAGACAGTAGTTGAGTGAAATAATATAACTTTAATATATACTATTAATATATTATTAATTTAAAGCTAAGAGTCTGCATAATTTAGTAATTTAGTTTGTAGCGTAAAATAAGAAAGCGATGTAGTTTCGGCAGTTGAATTAAAATTAAGTTTACAACGAAATTACGAAAGCACAAAAGACAAAATTGCCGAAATTTGATGAATAGAGTTATTTAAATTTCTAGAAGCGCCTTGTGTGATTACTTCTTTTTTTCTTATTTTATAAGGTCGCTGTAAGCTAAGGTTTTCAGAAAGTTTTAAGGAAAAGGTGTATTATACGGACTTGTACAACATTTACTTTTGTTAATAAACACACACTACATAATTTACTCTCTTTTTATTCCGTGACTTTTCAGATTTACTTTTGAAAAAATCTGGTATACTTTTTTTTTAATCGAGTCGATTCTATTTAATTTCAAAATATTCTACTGATCACCGACTAATTTATCAACATTTTTTGTACAATGATTGATAAATGAAAATGTAAAGAACTTTTCAATATTTATTGAATTCTAAAAAAGTCTCATTAATATTATTATAAAATTTTAAAAAATTCTGGAAGTAAAATCACGTTTTTTTTTTTTATTAGTAAAAAATCAATCCGTACCAATTCGCATATTTAAAACTCGCCGTAAAATAATGATCAGGACTTTAAAATAGATGCGATTAAGAAAATTTAATTCTAAAAAATTGTCATGATTATTATTTTTTTTTTAATTCTGGAATTATAATCATGTAATTTAAAAAATTAAATCTAGTTTGATAAAATTGTAGCTTTACATTTTTTTTAATCTCGTCAATTCTATTCAATTTCAACATATTCTACTAATAATTATTAAAGTATTGATTGATATTTATAACTAAAGAATTCTAAACAATTCTTATTAATAATATAAAAATATTTTAAAAACTTCTGGAATATTGTAATCATACTATTTTTATGAGAAAGAATAATTCTCATGATTATTATTAAAAAATTTCCAAAATTCTGGAATATTATAATCATATTATTTTTATGAGTAAAAAAATCAATCCTTATCAATTCGCAGATTTAAAGCTCACCATAAAATAATGATCAAGACTTTAAAATAGGTACGAATAAGAAAATTTAATTCTAAACAATTCTCATAATTATTATTATAAATTTTTTTTCTTCGAATTCTGGAATTATAATCATATAATTTAAAACAATTAAATCTACTTTAAACAAATTTAAGTTCTACTTTTTTCAAATCTTGTCAATTCTATTCAATTTCGAAATATTGCACTGATAAATATTGAATTATTGATATTGGAATTCTAAACAATTCTTATGATTAATATTAAAAAATTTGAAAAATTCTGGAATATTATAATCATATTATTTTTATGAGTAAAAAAATCAATTCTTATCAATTCGCAGATTTAAAAGACGACGTAAAATAATTATCAGGACTTTAAAATATATGCGACTAAGAAAATTTCATTCTAAACAATTCTCATAATTATTATTATTACATATAAAATCTTTTAAATTCTGAAATTATAATCATATAATTTTTTTAAATTATATCTACTTTGGAAAAATGTTAGGTCAACTTTTTTTTTAAATCTCGTGAATTCTATTAAATTTCAACGTATTCTACTGATAAGTATTAAATTATTGATTGATATTTATAATGATTAAATTCTAAAAAATTCTCATAATTATTATATATTTTTTTTAATTCTGGAATTAAAATCATGTAGTTTAAAAAAATTAAATCTAGTTTGAAAAAATTGTAAAATTATTGATTGATATTTATAACTAATGAATTCTAAACAATTTTTATCAATAATATAAATATATTTTCAAAATTTCTGGAATATTGTAATCATATTATTTTTACGAGTAAAAAAATCAATCCTTATGAATTCACAGATTTAAAACTCGCCATAAAATAATGATCAAGACTTTAAAATTCTTTACTTTAAAATTAAAGGTTCTCATAATTATTATTATAAATTTTGTTCTTCAAATTCTGGAATTATAATCATATAATTAAAAAAAAATTAAATCTACTTTAAACAAATTTTGAGTCTACTTTTTTTACATCTTGTCAATTCTCTTTTAAGATATTGCACTGATAATTACTGAATTATCGATTGATATTCATAACTATTGAATTCTGAACAATTCTCATTATTAATATTTAATAAATTCTGGAATATTATAATCATATTATTTTTATGAGTAAAAAATTAATTGTTATCAATTCGCATATTTAAAACTCGCCGTAAAATAATGATAAAGACTTTAAAACAGGCGCGTCTAAAAAAATTCCATTCTAAACAATTCTCATTATTATTACAAAATTCAAAAAAATTCTGGAATTATAATCATATAATTTAAAAAAAATTAAATCAATTTTGAAAAAATTTTAGGTATTTTTTTCAAATTTTCTCAATTCTATTCAATTTCAAAATATTGCACTAATAATTATTGAATTAATAATTGATATCTGAATTCTAAACAATTCTCATGATAATTATTAAAAAAATTTTTAAAAATCTGGAATATTATAATCGTATTATTTTTATGAGTAAAAAAATCCATTCATTCTATGCAATTTCAGCATATTCTACTAAAAATTATTATTGATTTATTGATTGATATTCACAACTATGGAATTCTAAAATGTTCTTATTAATAATATTTAACAAATTTCAAACATTCTCGAATATTATAAAAATATTATTTCTATGAACAAAAAAATCAATCCTTATCTCATTAATCTCATAATCCTTATTCTCATTAATACTATAAAATTCAAAAAAGTCTGCAATTATAATCATATAATTTAAAAAAAAAAAATTAATTTAATTTTGACAAAACTTCAGGTCTACTTTTTTTAAATACCGTCAATATTATTCAATTTCAACATATTCTACTGATAATTATTGACTTATTGATTGATATTTATAATTGTTGAATTCTGAACATTTCGCAATAATATTATTATAACATTTTCTAAAATTATTATAATATAATTTTTATTAGTAAAAAAATCAATTCGCAAATTTAAAACTTTCCCTAAAGTAATTAATAAGACATTGAAATAGGTGCGACTAGGAAAATTCCGGTATTTTTTCAAAATTCCATGACTTCCAGGTTTTCCACAACTTTTTCAAAATATCCTGAATTTTCCGAGTTTCTCAGGTCTACTTTTGATAAAATTTCAGGTCTTCTTTTCCAAAAACCGAGACAATTCTATTAAATTTCCATATAATTTACAGGTCGAAGACTAATTTACGAACAATTTCTTGTACAATGATTATTCAATACAAATGACTTTTCAATCATTATTGAATTCTAGAAAATTATCATTAATATTTTTATAAAATAAAAAAAAATGCTTGAATCATCTTATTATTTTTTTACTAAAAAATCAATCCGTATCAATTCGTAAATTAATTCTTAAAACCTTGGAATAGGTGCGACTAAAAAATTCCAGTCATTTAAATTCCATGACTTTTCCACGTTTTCCAGAATTTTTTTCAAAGTTCCATGAATTTTTCAGGTTTTCCAGGTCTGCTTTTGAAAACATTTCAGATCTACTTTTTCAAAAAATCCTTAATTTCTGTTAATTAATTAAGCAATTTAGACTTTGAAATATGTGCGACTTAAAAAATTCCATTTTTTTCAAAATTCCATTTTTTTTCAAAATTCCATGACTTTTCCAGGTCTTCTAGGTGATGAAAAAACGGGCTACTTACATTAGAAATCAGGATTGCTACAACACCTGGAAGGCATTGGAATTTTGAAAAAATGACTGGATTTTTTTTAATGTATAGAATTCCCGAAAATAAAACAAGAATCGAACGATCAAATTTGGAAGTTGGATTCTTGTTTTATTTTCAGGAACTCTATAAATTAACTTGAGTACACAAGTAGTTGAATTTTAAAACAGTTGAATTTTCAAGAAAAGAATTAATTTTTCAACAAAACAGTTGAATTTTTAACCAAAACGTTTGATTTATTAAACCTACAAAAATGAATTATCCACCTAAGTGAAGAATTTTCAACCAAGATTAATTTTTACCAAGAAAGACAAATTTTCAAATGAAAAATTAACTTTGAACAAACAAAAATAAATTTTCAACAAAATAGTTCAATTTTTCACCAAAGAGATTAACCTACGTCTGAATAAATATATTACTAACGAATTCCAAAAATAAAACAACTATTTTTTAACTGAAAATATGAATCTTCAACAAAGAACATGATTTTCCTAACAAAGTTGTTAAAATTTAAGCCAATGAGATACATTTTTAACAAAACTGATGAATAGTTAAATTTTCAATTTAAAAAATTAATTTTTAACTAAAAAAACGAATTTTCAACTAAAAAGATGAATCTTCAAAGGAAAATATGATTTTTTTAAAGTAATTAAACTCTCAACCAACGAGATGAATTTTCAAGAAAAAGTATTAATCTTCATTTTCAAAAATTAATTTTCAAACAAAAAAAAAACAAATTTTCAACAAAAAATATGAATTTTCAACAAAAAACATGATTTTTTAAGAAAGTGGTTTAACCTTCCACCAAGCAATTGTATTTTTTAACAAAAATCGAATAAAAAACGCTACTACAGGGTGGCAAAACTTCCTTTTCCAAATTCCTTGACTAATTTTTTATTTTCCCTTGCCATTTATATTCAAAGACCAGAAATTTAATCTTATAACATTTTAAATATATAGTCTTTTACAAACAGAATAAAACAATTTCAACTCAAAAATAGCAAATTTCAAATTTATTATCCTTGATAGTGCTGGATAACACCGACGAATTTCAACCAATTCTAATCAATAAAAGCTCATTACAGGCAAAATTTTTAAACAAAATTAGGATAGTTAAAATGTCAGAAAGATAAAATTTCACAAAAAAAAAAACAATTTTCAAACAAATATTTTTTTTCGACGAAAAAAATGAATTCTCAAAAAATAATTCAATTTTAAATTAAAAAAGATAAATTTACAAACCGAACATATAATATTTCAATTTGCAGTTAGAAAAGTAATTTGAAAAAATAACGAGTTTTCAGCAAAATTAATTAATTTTCAACTAAAAATATAAATTTTCAAGCGTAAATGAAATAGATATATCGTCAGTTAAAACATGTAATTTTCAACTAAAAAGAAACGAATTTTCAATGAAAGAAATTATTTTTTAATCACAATGATGAATTTTCAACAAAAAATATGAATTTTTAACCCAATAGTTAATTTTTTTTACCAGAAACAGGCAAATTTCCAACAAAATAGATGAATTTTAAACAAAATAGTTAATTTTTCAACCAAACAGATGAATTTTCAACCAAAAATCAAATCAATCGAAAAAAATAAATTTCCAATAAAAAATAAAATAGTTCAATTTTCAGTACAAAAAATTAATTTTCAACAAAAAAAAATGCATTTTCAACAAAATAGTTGAATCTTTAAGAAAGGTAATTATTTTCAAACTAAAATAAAAAATCTGCAATCAAAAAATAGATTTGTAAATCAATTGTTGAATTTTTACCAAAAAAGACAAATTTTTAACCAAGTTGTTAAACTTATAACGATACAGATAAATTTTCAAACAAGAAAATATGAAAAAAGATAAATTTTCAAGAAAAAATGGAAAATTTAAATATTAGTTAAAAATATTAATTTTCTGTAAACAAGAATAATTTTAAATCAGAGATGAATTTTTAAACATAAAGATTAATTTTGTGCCGAAAAAGATTAATGTTAATACAGTTTATGAATTATCATCTAAAAAAATTGTTTTTAACCAAGATAAGGGTAGGTAAAATGACAAAAAAATGAATGTTCAATAAAAAAAAAGGAATTTTCAAAAAAAAATATTTGTTTTATAACAAAACAATGATTTTTAACAAAATATTTCGATTTTAAACCAAAAAAGCTAAATTTACAAATCAAAAATATAATATTTCAATTTTCAGTTAGAAAAGACAATTTAAAAAAACGAGTTTTCAGTCAAATTAATTAATTCTCAAATAAAAATATTATCTTTCAAGCGAAAATGCAAGTTGTATCTTCAGTAAAAAAAATTAATTTTCAACTAAAAAGAGACGAATATTCAACAAAAGAAATCATTTTTTAATCACTGTGATGATTTTTCAACCAAAAATATGAAATTTTGATCAAATAGTGGATTTTTCGATCCAAAAGATGAATTTTCTGTCAACAAAAAAAAAATGAATTTTCTACAGAACAGTTTTTTCAATTAAAGAAATTACTTCTTAACAAAAAATAAAATACATAGTTAGTAGTGCTTTATTTGTTTGAGAATCATCTGATTCATACAAATGGGTTACAGTTCAATTCTAGAACTAACTGTTATTCTAAAAAATAAAAATAAAAAATAAAATTAAGGTTGATGGTAAACATTACCCCAGAGGATATAATCCGTACTTACAACGATAGCAAATAAAAATCTTGAAGTATATAATTAATTATAATACTCATTCGTAAAATTTACTAACAAACGTAATAATTTTTTTGATAGAATCATTTTCAGGGTTATCTAGCATATTCAGCCAGGCATTCCTTATCTCACACATATTCCTACTTTCGCTTATACATGAAAATCTTACAGTACTAAAAAATTGACATTCCACTAAGAGGTGGTACACAGGTTCTGTATTAAAACAATTCTCATGACAGTAGATACAATAACCTTCAACATTCATACTGCAGGTTTTATTTTTGATTATAAGTCTAGGTATGAACTTATTTATTAACCTTAATTGCGCTATAATTCTGATAAAACTGAGTGGTGTTCTTAACAGGGTTAAATATTTCTGAGGTCCTTCTCGCAAGGTTAATTGAGGATAAAGTATTAAAGCAGAGGACGAGTGGGCTCTCTGCAAATCTTCTAGATATAAAATTTTGTCATAAGCTCTTATCCATGTCGATTTATTCTTTTGAAGAGAGGCAAGAGAAAGGAAATCCCAGTCGTCCTCTATCCCAATTTTTTTAAATATACTTCTAACCTGGCGGGCCCAATTGTATTTCTCTAGGGTTGACAAATCATCTTTCAGTCTATCCAGTTCTCTTAATCTTAAATAACATTTCTTAGGATATCGATCGTCGGACATGTTTAGCATTTTTTCTATCCAATTGAGAATTGACCCAAAAACTCGGACTGCAAGGTGGGAAGCACCTGTTTCTAATCTAATAGCACATCCAGTAGTATTTTGTGGAACATGCAGGATTCTCTTATAAAAAGTGGTTTGAACTTTTTCTATAAAATCTAAATACCTGAGACTCCATATATGCGCACCATACATTAAAATGCTGGATATAAGACTATCGAAAAGTCGAACAATAGGGAACCTTGAGTTAAGTTTTAATCTGTGAATCAGAGAAATCGTTGATCCTACAGCGAGGTTAGATTTACGAACAGCTTCATCTTTTGCCCTGACGAAAAGTGCAGATTGGGTGAATGGGGTGCCCAGGTAGATATAGCTTTTGACAATATCAATCTCGGAGGTTCCGTACATAAAAGGTGGGTATTTTTTGTCATGGCCATGGCCTCCCTTTCTGTAGATCACTATTTTCGTTTTTTCTATGTTGACTTCGAGCTGATTTATCCTACAGTAATCTAATAATCCTTCAAGAATCTTACGCATTCCAACCAGGGAATCCGCAAAGAAAGCCAAATCGTCAGCATAAGCTAAGAGCAATATTTCCAACAAATGGTCTATTGATACACCTCTGATACCTCTGGCATACATGAATTCTTGTAAATCAGCAATTAAAAATGTAAACATTGTTGGACTTAGAACTTCCCCCTGCATGACTCCTTTCGTTACATCTACCGACCCGGTGACGCCCTTATATCCCTTGATTGCAATATTAGCTTTAGAGTAGAAGTCTATGACCAATCTAATAAATTTTGACCCACAACCTTTCGAGATTAATTTGTCCCATAAGATATCATGACTAACTGAGGGAAAGGCTGCTTTGAAATCAACATAGAGTACAAAAAGTTTGCCTCCGTTCAGTCTCAGGCGATTTTGAATCATTGCGTTAAGGGTAAAGATCTGATCTGTGCAACCTCTCCCCCTCCTGAAACCTGCCTGCCACTCTGGAAGGAGTTGCATGTCTTCAGCCCAAGCTGTCAATCTTTTGGAAAGAATCTGCGTAAATATTTTTGTAACACAGTTAACTAAGGCAATAGGGCGGTAGTTAGCAGGATCAGTGACATCCCCTTTCTTGTGTATCATTCTAAGAAATGTTTGAGACCACGATATTAGGACCTTTTCTTCATCAATTATTTTATTAAATAACGAGTTTAAGTAAAGGATCAGATTGCCGGGCAAATTTTTCAAAAAGTCGTAGCTTATACCATCCGGACCAGGGGCCTTACCATTTTTTTAAAGTTTCAAGCTTGAAATAGTTTCATCAAGAGTTATGTGTGAGTCAAGATAAGGATTTCGGAAATTATCAATCGATATTAAGTAAGAATTTGGATCACGGACTGCGTAGAGAGATTTCAAGTACTGTTCCCATGTGTTTAAGTCTATATCATCTTTATACGAAGGTTTGAAATTATAGCTATTTACTATCTTCCAGAATTGTTTCGAATCTATTGAATTCGCGAGAGAATCTAGTAAGGACTTTTTGTAATCTTCCTTCTTGGAATCTAATAATTTTGTATGTACTTTTTTACAGTTTGTATAAATCGACACAAAATTTGGATTGAATTTTTGTTCCTCGCATTTTTTAAGTACTTTTTTCAGCTCTCTTTTACTTTTTCTGCATTGTATATCAAACCATGGCTTCGAACGACTCAGTTTTCTAGACGGTTTTACAGTCATGTTAAGTTCTGTCGCTGTCTCTTTAATAGCATTAATTAAATTGTTTGAAAGGTCATCTATCGAAAACATTGCAGAGTTAATATTTGGAGGGTACTGAATCATTTCTTTAAATTTATCAGCGAAGTCATTATTCCACTTTAAAAAAGGGGTGCTCGAGTAGTTTTCGTAATTTAAATTCGAGTGATCTAGTAACTTCAAAGCTATAGGAAAATGATCGGATCGAGTTGGAACTCTCAGCACTTGGAAATCCTCGATGGACTGAATTCCCACGCTATTAGACCAGGCAAAATCTATAATTGATGAACTTTTTTCTCTTAGAAATGTACATTGGGCTGGGCAGTCGCTTTTAGCTCTCCCATTCAGGACGAAAAACCCATTTTTTTCAAAATTTTCTACCATCTGTTTTCCCCTTTTGTCTAGATCAGCCACCAGACTTGTTCTCACGTCATACAAATTTAAATTGTTACAGAGAGTCTCCTCCTCTAATTGATTCATTTCACCAATTTTACCGTTAAAATCCCCTCCCACAATTATCGAATATTCCGGATATTTCAATGACAGGTCAAAGATTATTTCGTTTATATTGAACAGGAATTTTTCAAAATTAGAATTAGGGCTAGAGTATATTGATCCAATCACTATATTAGAATCATTACCTTCGAGTTTAACAAAAATGTAATCCTCAGCTGTACATATCGTTTCCATTTTATATTTGTTTGCGTTGTTGATGATCAGTAGACCTCCCTTTGCTCTTCCTTTTGTGGATTCTCTGGTAGCTGTACTGTAGACAACTTGACAGTCGATATTACGTTGAGGATACGTAATTTGAGGTGGAGAAGTAAGCCATGTCTCACTCACACATATGATGTCATCTGTAGTGGTATAGTTATATATATCGTCTAGATTATTAAATCCTCTTGCATTCCAAAATATAATTCGAGATACTGGTATTTTTGGAGAGTCGTTTATGAACTTGGGATCGATTTCGAGTTTTCTCCTCCTGGTGTTTCCTTTAAAAAAGGTTTGATCGAATTTCCTTTTTGGGCGTGTTTAATTTTTTTATTTGAATTTTTACTGGAAGAATCTGATTTTGGAGGGCGACCTCTTGCCCTTTTTCTGCTAGCAGTAGAACTTAAAGAAGATGTTGAGATTCCTCCGTCAGACTGATAAACATCCTCACTCTTCTCTGCCACAATGTTCGCGGCTGAGGATACATCTAAGTACTGATTATCCACGAATAGTCGGGTTCCTTTAATTGTTGAGGACTGTCCAAGACTATCCAGCTTTTGTTGATAAACTCGAAGCTTCTTGCGTATTTCTCTTTGTTCATAAGTGAAGTCATTTGCGAAAGATACATTCAAAGACCGCAGATTTTTAGCATTCTTAAAAATTTCATCTTTATATCTCAAGTTCACAAACGTAACTAGGACAGGTCTTGTTCCCTCTTTTCTTCCAATTCTAATAACCTTTTCAAAACACTCAATAGGAATAATAATTTTAGCTTCCTTGAAAATCTTGTCAACCGTGTCAAAAAGATTCTTGTTGTTGGTCGAATCATCCTTCACATTGTAGAGAAAAATATTCCTCGATCTTTCTTTTATATCTAAAAATTCAAGCTTTTTCTCAAGAAGATTAATTTTTTCTTCGAATGTTTTATTCTTCTCTTCCAAAAGGTGACATCTAGTTTTGTATATTCTTAGTTCTTCTAAGATGTTTTCATCCGAGCTCTTCAACACTTTAATATCTTCAGTCAATTGTTGAACACTCGCTCCCGTGGATTTTACATTTTCTTGAACTGATAGCAAGAGAGATTTTAGCTCTTCGTTGGTCGTCATAACTACCGATTAATTCTCACTTTGCACTTCGAAACACAAAATACGAATAAGCTACGTAAGCTCTCAGAAAGAAGTGACCGGGAGCGACCGGGAAACACGTCCGACGAAAAATATTACATTTCTAATATATTCCCAAACAAAAAAAAACAAATTTTCCAACAAAGAAATTAATTTTTAACCAAAAAGATAAAATTACAACTTAACCAAACTTTGAATGATTTGACGGATTTTTGTTGTTGACATTTTTGTTGAAAATTACGGATGTTCAACAAATAGTTAAATTTTCAGTAAAAAAATTAATTTTCAATAAAATTAAAGTAAATTTTCAACGAAATAGTATAATTTTCAACTAAGATGATTAAATTTCTATCAGAAAAGCTAAATTTTTGACAAGAAATGTAACAGTTACATTTCCAGTTAAAAAAATTAATTCTAAATAATAAAAAACTCATTGTCAACCAAAAAGATCATTTTTCAACCAATAAGATGAATTTTCTAAGAAAATAAATGAATATTCCAATCAAAGCACATTAATTTTAAACTAAATATTTGAATTTTCAAATGAATTTCCAGCAAAAAAGATGAATTAGTCACCAGGAAGATTAAATATTCTCCTACAAAATTCGGATTTTCAATAAAATACAGGAAGTTTAAACCAGATATTTGAATTTTCAACTTATGAAGATAAATTCTGAACCAAATATGTACGAGTTAAGTTTTCAATTAAAACAATTAATTTTCATCTAGAAAACATAATTATCAACAAAATAATTAAATTCGTAACAAAAAAATGACCAAATAAATAAATTTTTAACAAATTAGTTCTACTTTGAACTAAGCAGTTAAATTTTCCACCAAAAAAGATGAATTCTCAACGAAAAACATGATATATTTCAACCACAAAAGGATTTTAATTTTATACCAAAAAATAGTTGAATTCAACCAAAAAAGATGAATTTTCTACAAAATGGTTTGAATCCTCAAACAAAATAGATTAATTTTTCAACCAAATAGTTGCGATTTTTAAGCATAATAATAAAATTAATTTTAACTTTAGTTTATCGAAAATTCCCTAACTTTGTCAGGTTTTTCCTGACATTTCCTGACTTTTTGGAATTAACTAATCAGTAGCAACTCTGTAATTTAAAAAAAAGTACATGTTTATTTCACTCTAGAATGTTTTTGTAAAAATATATGTAATAATTATAATATATATTTGTTTAAAAAATAAATGCTTTATATTATCTTTAATGCTCTGCTTGAGCTTAAATGCTGAGCATATTCTGGAGAGCATTTGCTCAACATAAATTATTGGGAATTCAAGAATTCTATTCCGCGCACTCTCCTTTAGATATAAATTTAAATAATATTCTAATTATGATTGCTGAAGCAGTTTTAATTTCAGATAATAAATACATGATACACTGAGCTGATAGGAAAAAATCAATGCAAAAGTAGGATGCATGTTCTGTGTCACAGGATTAAAATCACGATACATAAAGTGTTCACTTACACATTCTTCTTCTTTTTTTTTCTCATTTGTCCATAGACCATAAAACGATGAATTGTGATACATTAATTCGTATAAAAAGTGTACTTCAGTCAATATGTGTGTTGAAATTCATGTCTAACTTAACTAGTTTCGGCGGAACTAGTTTCCGAAGGCAACAAACCGTGTTCTTGATATTTTTTATAGAGTGGATCGTTTTCCGCTACAGCGAAAGACAAACTCGCTTTTTGGTAGTAATCTGGCATCAGTTCTATATTCTGGATCACCGTGGAAAGCAAATGTGCCTTTTCGACAAACGTACCTGGATTCAAAATAAATTAGGATTAGAAGTTTTTAGTATAATTTTAGAATATTTTGGGCACTAAATTCATATAGTGAATTCAGTAAATAGGGCGATTTTGTCCCAAAATAGGGGAATGAGAAATAACTAAAAAAATAAATTCTTTTAAATAAAATTAATATATAGGTAACATATCAGGGTGGTGATTCGGCGGACGATTTTAAATTCCCGGTCATTTCCCGGTCAACTAAAAGTAACACATTCATATTTGCCGCAAAACGCAAACATTTATTTTAATTTATGTCGTTCATTCTAAAAATCTTTTAACATAACAGAGCCAAACATTGCAAAATACATTAATTTTTAGAAAAATACTCAAGTTTTCCACTAAAAAATATCACTTTTCTTACTAAAAATGGAAGAGTTTAACCAAACATAAGAGTTTTGAACTAAAACAATGAATCTTTAACTGAAATAGTTGAATTTTCAAAAAAACAAAATTAATTTTCACTAAAAAAAGATTCAATTGAAATCATTTGAATTTCAGTTAAAAAATTACTTTCAACAAAAAAACTAACTTGATAAAAAAATGGTTGCATTTTCAAACAAAGTGACGAATTTTCCAATAAAACTGTAAATATTTAACTGGAATAGTTGAGTTTTAAACCAAGAAGATTATTTTATACCGAAAAGACGAATTTTCAACTAAAAAATATAATTTTCCAACCGAAAATTGAATGATTAAATTTTTAGTCAGAAAATGAATGTTTAACCAGAGATGAATTTTTAAATAAAATGATGGAATATTTAATTGTTATTATAGTTAAATTTTCAATTGAAAAAGGAAATTCCAACTAAAAAACATCCAAAGAAAAAACAAGTTTTCAAACAAACAGCTCATTTTTCAACCAAAGAAATGAATTTTTAATCAAAACGATAAATCTTTAACAACAAAATTCATTTTTAACCAAATAGTTTATTTTTCAACCTAAAAGATGAATTTTCAACTAAGAAATAAAATAATAAATATTTAACTGGAATACTTGAATTTTTAGTCGAGAAGAAGAATTTTTAAACAAGATGATATTTTTCAAAGAAAAATATAATTTTCTACCCAAAAAATCGATTTTTTTAAAAAATACATGAATTTTTAATGAAATGGTTAAATTTTGAACTGAAAAATTATAATTTTCAACCAAAAATGGAATAATAACATTTTGGGTTGAAAAAATTAATTTTAAACCAAATATAAGAGTTTTCAACTAAAACAATGAATCTTTAACTGAAATAGTTCAATTTTCAAACAGAAAAAATTAATTTTTACTAAAAAAAGATCCTTTTTTAACCAAAACTTGAATAATTAAATTTCTAGTTACAAAAATTAATGTTTAACTATACAGATGAATTTTCAACTACAAGTACGGAATTTTTAATTGGAATAAGTTGAATTTTCGGTTAAAAAATTACTTTCAACAAAAAAAAATAACTTTATAAAAAAATTGTTGCATTTTCAGACAAAGTGACGAATTTTCAAATAAAACTGTAAATATTTAACTGGAATAGTTGAATTTTAAACCAAGATGATTATTTTCTACCAAAAGGATGAACTTTTAACTAAAAAAGTTCATTTTTCAAGCGAAAATTGAATGATTAAATTTTTAGTCAGAAAATGAATGTTTAACCAGAGATGAATTTTTAAATACAATGATGAAATATTTAATTGTAGCAATAGTTACATTTTCAATTAAAAAAAGAAAGTACAACTAAAAAACATCAAAAGAAAAAACAAGTTTTCAAACAAACAACTCATTTTTCAACCAAAGAAATGAATTTTTAATCAAAACGATAAGTCTTTTAAAAAAATCAATTTTTAGCAAAATAGTTTATTTTTCAACCAAATAATTTTCTTTTCAACCTACAAGATTAATTTTGAACTAAGAAATAAAATAACAAATATATACCTGGAATACTTGAATTTTTAGTCGAAAAGAAGAATTTTTAAAAAAGAAGATATTTTTCAAAGAAAAATATAATTTTCTACCCAAAAAATCGATTTTTTTTTAAATACATGAATTTTTAACGAAATGGTTAAATTTTGAACTGAAAAATTATAATTTTCAATCGAAAATGGAATAATAACACTTTGAGTTGAAAAAATTAATTTTGAAGCAAATATAAGAGTTTAGAACTAAAAAAATTAATCTTTAACTGAAATAGTTGAATTTTGAAACAAAAAAATTAATTTTTACTAAAAAGAGATACTTTTTCAATCAAAACTTGAATAATTAAATTTCAAGTTATAAGAATTGATGTTTGAACATACAGATGAATTTTCAATTACAACTATGGAATTTTCAATTGGAATAAGTTGAATTTTCAGTTAAAAAATTACTTTCAACAAAAAAACTCACTTTATAAAAAAATTGTTGCATTTTCAAACAAAGTGACGAATTTTCAAATAAAACTGTAAATATTTAACTAAAATAATTGAATTTTTGACCAAGAAGATCATTTTCTACCTAAAAGACGAATTTTCAACTAAAAAAGATAATTTTCCACCCAAAAATTGAATAATTAAATTTTTAATCAAAAAATGAATTTGTAACCGAAGAGATGATTTTTTAACTAAAATTATGGAATATTCAACTGTAACAATAGTTACATTTGAAGTTGAAAAAATTACTTTCAACAAAAAAAAAACGAACTTTATAAAAAATAGTTACATTTTCAAACAAAGTGATGAATTTTCAAATAAAATTGTGAATATCTAACTGGAATAGTTGAATTTTAAACCAAAAAGATGATTTTTTAACTGAAATAAAAAATAAAATAAAACTAGAATAATTGGATTTTTGACCAAAAAGATTCATTTTCAACCAATAAGATTATTTTTTACCAAAAAGGCGAATTTTTAACTAAAAAACATAATTTTTCAACCAAAAATTGAATATGTAATTAAATCATTAGTCGAAAAATGAATGTTCCAACAAAGAGATGAATTTTGAAATAAAATCATGGAATATTTAACTGGAACAATAGTTGCATTTTTTATTTTTTTTAAATTCCATCTAAAAAACATCCAAAGAAAAAACAAGTTTTCAAACAAGCAGCTAATTTTTAAACCAAAGAAATGCATTTTTAATTGAAACGATGAATCTTCAACAAGAAATATTATTTTTTAACGCAATATAGTTTATTTAGCAATAGTTTATCTTTCAACGAAATAATTTGACTTCCAACATAAAATATGAATTTTCAACTAAAATAATAAATATTTAACTGGAATACTTGAATTTTTAATCGAAAAGAACAATTTTTAAACAAGAAGATTAGCTTTCAAAGAAAAATATAATTTTCTACAAAAAAAATCGATTTTTTAACAGAATACATGAATTTTTAACGAAATGATTGAATTTTAAACTGAAAAAATAATTTTCAACCGAAAATGGAATAGTAACATTTTGAGTTGAAAAAATTAATTTGAAACCAAACATGAGAGTTTTCAACTAAAACAATGAATCTTTAACTGAAATAGTGGAATGTACAATCAAAAAAATTAATTTTTACTAAAGAAGACAAATTTTCAACCAAAACTTGAATAATTAAATTTCAAGTTACAAAAATTAATGTTGAACCATACAGATGAATTTTTATCTACAAAAACTATCGAATTTTCAATTGGAATAAGTCAAATTTTCAGTTAAAGAAATTACTTTCAATAAAAAAACTAAATTTATTTAAAAAATAGTTAGATTTTCAAACAAAGTGATGAATTTTCGAGTTAAATAGTTGAATTTTTATCTGAAATGATGAATCATTAACTGAAATAATTGACTTTTTGACCAAGAAGATTATTTTCTACCAAAAAGAAGAATTTTCAACGAAAAAAGATAATTTTTCACCCGAAAATTGAATAATTAAATTTTTAGTCAAAAAATGAATGTGTAGCCGAAGAGATGAATTTTTAACTAAAATTATGGAATATTCAACTGTAACAATAGTTACATTTTCAGTTTACAACAAAATCCAACTAAAAAACATCCAATGAAAAAACAAGTTTTAAAACAAATAGCTCATTCTTCTACCAAAGAAATGAATTTTTAATTAAAACGATAAATCTGTTTAAAAAAATTAATTTTTAACATAATAGTTTATCTTTCAACCAAATAATTTTATTTACAACCTAAAAGATGAATTTTTAACTAAAAAAATTAATATTCAACTGGAATACTTGAATTTTTAACTGAAAATAAGAAATTTTAAACAAGAAGATTAACTTTTAAAGAAAAATATAATTTTCTATCAAAAAACGATTTTTTAACAAAATACGTGAATTTTCAACGAAATAGTTGAATTTTCAATTGGAAAAAACAAATTTTTATCCAAATTGTTGCTTTTTAACTAGAAAAGATCAATTTTCAACTAAAAAAAATGGAGCAGTTAAATTTTCAGTTAAAGAAATTAATTTTCAACCAAACTGATGAATTTTAAATTAAAATGATGAATCTCTAACAAAAAAAAATTAATTTTTAACAAAAGAGTTTAATTTTCAACCAAGTAGTTGAATTTTTAACTAAAAAAAAGATGAATTAGCAACGAACAATGTTAAAAAAAGTGTTCTATTATAATTCAGAAATATTTCTTCTTTTGAATACTACATCTAATCTAAAAACTGCTTGAAGTCCCTGTTCCAAGTGAATTTTCAAGTTAATTTATAAACAAAGAGATGAATTTTCAACTAAAATTATGAATCTTGAACTAAAAAATACATTTTTATGATAAGGTAGTTCAACTTTCAACCAAATAGTAGAATTCTCAACTGAAAAATGAAAATTTGCAACTAACAAGGCAAGAGTTAAATTTATTGTTAAGAAAAACTAATTATCATAAAAATTAATTTTAAACAAAATAGTTAAATTTTCAAACAAATAGTTGCATTTTTAACCGAACAAGATCAAATTTCTACCAAAATATATGAATTTTCAAACCAAAAAGAAGAATTTTCAAGAAAATAGTTGATTTTTCCACCAAATGGTTGAATTTTGGAGAAAAAAAAACAAATCTTCTACAAAAGAGTGGAATTTTCAATCCGGAAATACGAATTTTCAACAGCAAATTTAACTCTCAACCAGAGTTGATTTTGCTAACAAATTGGTGAATTTTCAAGCCAGAAAGATGAATTTTATATAAAACAGTTGATTTATTAACCCGAAAATATGAATTTATGACAAAAAAACTTTATTTTTAACCGAAAAGTTGAATTTTCAACTAAATAGTAAGTAGAATTTTGAGATGTTCCACCAAAAGCGATGAATTTTCAACCAAAAAGTAAATTTTCAACCAAACTGTTGAATTTTTGAGCCAAAAAGACGAATCTTCTACAAAAGAAATGAATTTTCATTCCAGAAATATTAATTTTAAACAAAAATGTTGATTTGCAGCCAAACAGTAGAATTTTCAACCAAATATTAAATTTTTTTACTTTCTACGAAAAGAGATGAATATTCAATAAAAAAAAGTTAATTTTCAACCGTATAGTCAAATTTTCTACCAATCTGTTTAGTTTTCCAGCCAAAATTAGAAATTTTCTACCAATTTGTTTAGTTTTCCAGCCAAAATTACAAATTTTCTACAAAATAGTTGAATTTTCAACCCGCAAATACGACATTTTAATAAAAAAAACATAATTTTAAACAAAAAAGTTTATTTTCAACCAATAATGAATGATGAATCTTGAGCCACAAAAATGAATTTTTAATAAAGTATTTCAACCAAGTAATAAAATTTTATACCATGGCATATTTTTATTTTTTTATCAAAAACATTTGAGTACAACCACATACAATTTTCTACCAAGAGAGATGAAGTTGCAACAAAAAAGTTAATTTTTTAACCACGAAAAATGAATTTTTAACTTAATAGTTGAACTTTCTAGCAAAGAAATAAATCGCCAACTAAAAAAAAAAATAATTTTTATCAACGCAGTAGTTTGTCGAGTGTACGTTTCTTTGTTAAAAATTCAACTGTTTTGTAGAAAACTCGTATTTTTGGCTCGAAAATTAAATCAATTGGTAGAAAATTCAACTATTTGGTTGAAAATTAAAATTTGTGGCAAATTAATCGGTTTCAGTTGAGGATTCAAGTATTTTTTGGAAAATTCATCTTCGTTAGTTAAATCCAACTGTTTTTTTTTTAAGTCAAAATCTTTTTTGCTAAATATCAACTATTACATTTTTCGTTGAAAATTCATATTTTTTGATTGAAAATTTAATTACTTGGTTGTAACTTGAACTACGTATTTTAATGTTAACTTTTTCAGTTGAAGATTCAGAATTTTAGTTAAAAATTTATTTTCTTATTGTTAAACATTCTTTCTTTAAACTGTAAATTTAACTGATTGGCAAGTTAACTTTTTTGATGAAAATTCATATTCTTGGTTTGACAATTCAACTGTTTTATAGAAAATTCGTCTTTTTGGCTTGAAAACTCCATAATTTGGTATAAAAATGAACTATTTGTACCAAATTAGACTGTTTTGTAGAAAATTCTTAATTTTTTCTTGAAGATTAATTCTCCTCAATAAAAATTTAACCACGCCATTTTTTATTGAAAATTCACATTTTTAGTTTAAAAATGCCACTACTTATTTAAAAAAATTTAGAAATAAAAAAATATAAACTAAAAATTAGTCACATAAAATTTGTCCTAACATCACATCCACTGTTCAAAATATTTAGCTGAAAATGTATCTAATTTTTTAAAAATTCACCTTTTTTATAGAAAATTCTATTATTTGGTTAAAAATTTATATTTTTTGTTGAAAATTCGCATTTCTGGTAGAAACGTCATCTATTTGGTTAAAAATTTATATATTTTGTTGAAAATTCGTCTTTTCTGATAGAAACTTAATCTTCTTGACAGAAAATTCAACCATTTGATAGAAAAAATATGTATTTGGTTGACAATTCGTCTTTCTCGTAAAAAATCAATTTTTTGTTGTTAAAAATCCAACTGTATGGTTGAAAATTAATCTGTTTTATTGAGGATTCAAGTACTTTGTTAAAAATTCGTCTTTATTGGTTAGATTCAATTGTTTTTTATTTAAAATAAAAAACCGTTTTTGGTTTAAGAGTCAACTATTACATTTTTTATTGAAAATTAGTACTTCCAGGTAAAAAATGCAACTGTTTTGTAGAGAATTCGTCTCTTTGGCTTGAAAATTCAAGTCTTGTAGAAAATTACTTTTATTTTTACTAAAAATTATTTTTTCAACTGAAAATTTGAATATTTGATTTGTGGTTGAAAATTGATTTTTTTTCAGTTGAAAATTCAAGTATTTGGTTGAAAATTCACGTATTTCGTTAAAAGTTTTTTTTTGTTGTTGTGGAAATTCAATTTTTTTTGTTAAAAATGCAATATATGGTTGGAAATTTATCCGTTTCGTTGAGGGTTAAGTATTTGGCTTAAAATTCGTCTTTATTGGTTGTATTAAACTGTTTTTTGTTCAAAATAATAATCTTTTTTGGTTTAAATATCAACTATTACATTTTTTGTTGAAAATTAGTTTTTCCTTAAACAATCCTGCAGAGAATTCGTTTTCTTTTTATTGAAAATTAAATTTTTCAACCCGAAACTTAATTATTCGATTATTGGTTGGAAACTGATTTTCTTTAGTTGAAAATTCAACTATTTGGTAGAAAATATTTGGTGGAAAATCATTTTTCTTTTTCAAAAATGTAACTGTATAGTTTAAAATTAATCTGTTTTGTTGAGGATTCGAGTATTTTGTTGGAAATTCGTTTTTATTGGTTATTCAAACTATTTTTTATTTAAAATAATCTTTTTGGATTAAATATTAACTATTACATTCTTTTTGAAAATTAGAATTTTCAGGCTGAAAATGGAACTGATTTATAGAGAATTTGTCTCTTCAGCTTGAAAATTCAACACTCCTGTAGAACATTCGTTTTGTTTTTTTGAAAACTAATTTTTTTAACTGGGAATTTAACTATTCGATTTTTCGTTGAAAATTAATCTTCTTGGTTCAAAATTTAATGTTTGGTAGAAAATAATTTGTTTGTTTGTTAATAATCGAACTGTATGGTTAAAAATTAATTTGTTTTGTTGAGGATTCAACTATTTTGTTGAAAAATCATTTTTACTGGTTATATTCAACTGTTTTTTTTTATTCAAAATAAAAACCTTCTTGGTTTAAATATCAACTGTTACATTTTTTGTTGAAAATTAGTACTTCCAGGTTAAAAATGCAACTGTTTTGTAGAGAATTCATCTTTTTAACTTAAAAATTCGAGAGTCTTGTTGAAAATTAGTTTTCTTTTCATTGGATTTTTTTTTATACAACTGGAAATTTACATATTTGATTTTTGGTTGAAAACTGATTTTTTTAGTTGCAAATTCAACTATTTGGTTGAAAATTCAGCTGTTTTATGGAAAGCAGACAATTTGTGAGTCCACTATTTGGTTGAAATTTTTGTTGAAAATTTATCCTTTTTAGACGAAATTTCAACTATTTGGTTAAAAAGGTATGTCTTCTTTAAAAAATGTTGATAGAAAATAAATCTTCTTGGTTTAAAATTTACCTTTTTGGTAGAAAATATATGTATTTTGTTAACAATTCGTCATTTTTTGTGAAAATTTAATTTTGCTGTTGTTAAAAATGCAACTGTATGGTTGCAAATGAATCTTTTTTGATTGACGATTCAATTATTTTGTTGAAAAATCATCTTTTTTAGTTATATTCAACTGTTTTCTATTTAAAATTAAAATCCTTTTTGGTTTAAATATTAATTAAAAAGGAAAATACATACCTTGACCTTCGAACATGAGGTATGTAAAATGGACATGAAGATGATAATAAGAAGGTCGATAATGCAAGTAAATTCGGAGGCGAGATGCTGGGACGTTGTATTTCTTAAAAATCGTCTCAATCCCGGCCTTTTGGATATTTTTTAGTAAAGGCAAATGAGAAGCATTCAACTCTCTAATGGACTTGATTCTCTTAACAGCCAACGCCAAAACACTCAAAGATTCCGGAGTGCCATCCCATTTCAGGTCAGGTAGCATCAAAAATCCATTTTCTTTATCCTTATCCTCGTAAATTATTCTGTCAGCTTCTGCCTTGTGTGCCAGAATATTATCAACCCACTGAAAGTAAAAATATCCAAAAATATTAGAATTTTCATTAGAGTTCTTACATTCCCAAGAATTTATGATGAGCAAATGCTCTCGAGAATATGCTCAGCATTTAAGTTCAAACAGAGTATTTATAGAGCATTAAAGAGAATTTAAAGAATTTATTGTTTAAACAAATATATATCATAATACATATTTTTTTACAAAAAAATTCTAGAGTGAAATAAACATATACTTTTTTTTTAATTACAGAGTTGCTACTGGTTATGTAATTCCAGAAAGTCAGGAAATGTCAGGAAAAACGTGACAAAGTTAGGGAATTTTCGATAAACTAAAGTTAAAATTAATTTTATTATTATGGTTAAAAATCGCAACTATTTGGTTGAAAATTAATCTATTTTGCTTAAGGATTCAAACCATTTTGTAGAAAATTCATCTTTTTTGGTTGAATTCAACTATTTTTTGGTATAAAATTAAAATCCTTTTGTGGTTGAAAAATAATATATCACGTTTTTCGTTGAGAATTCATCTTTTTTGGTAGAAAATTTAACTACTTAGTTCAAAGTAGAACTACTTTGTTAAGAATTCATTTATTTGGTCCTTTTTCTTTGTTCAAAATTTAATGATTTTGTTGATAATTATGTTTTCTAGATGAAAATTAATTGTTTTAATTGAAAACTTGAATCGTACATGTTTGGTTCAGAATTTATCTTCATAAGTTGAAAATTCAAATATCTGGTTTAAAATTCCTGTATTTTATTGAAAATTCGGATTTTGTAGGAGAGTATTTAATCTTTCTGGTGAATAATTCATATTTTTTGCTGGAAATTCATTTAAAAATTCAAATATTTAGTTGAAAATTCATGTACTTTGATTGAAAAATTCATCTTATTGATTGAAAATGAGTTTTTTATTATTTAGAATTAATTTTTTAACTGGAAATGTAACTGTTAAATTTCTTGTCGAAAATTTAGCTTTTCTGATAGGAATTGAATCATCTTAGTTGAAAATTATACTATTTCGTTGAAAATTTACTTTAATTTTATTGAAAATTAATTTTCTTACTGAAAATTTAACTATTCTATTTTTTTGTTGAATCTCTTTTCGATGGAAATGTAACTATTTGTTTAAAATCCGTCATTTCTTTGGTTGAAAATTTAACTTTTTTGGTGAAAATTCGTTTGTTTTTTGGTTGAAATTTTATTTTACAAACTGAACATTATTCTACTTTATTTTTGGTGGAAAATTTATATTTTTAGTTTAAAATTAATGTTTTTGGTGTAAAATTAAATTTTTTTAGTTGAAGATTCATAATTTTAGTTGAACATTCACTTTAATTATTTCTTTTTTTGTGGAAAATTTACCTTTTTCAATAGAAATGTAATCCTTCTCGTTAAAAAATCATCCGTTTTTTAAAAGATTTAACTATTCTATTTTTTGTTAAGAATACATTTCTTTCATTGAAAAAAAAACTATTTAGTTGAAAATTCATTTTTTTTGGTTGATAGAAAATTCATCTTTTAGAATAAAAATTAATTTTTTTTGTTGTTGAAAATTTAACTGTTTTTATAAAAATTCCTTTGTTTTTTGATTGAAATTTTATTTTATAAACTGAAAATTATTCTGCTTTAATTTTGGTGGACAATTTATATTTTTGATTTAAAATTAATGTATTTGGTTTAAAATTAAATTTTGTTAGTTGAAGATTCATAATTTTAGTTGAACATTCACTTTAATTATTTCTTTTTTTGTGGAAAATTTACCTTTTTCAATAGAAATGTAATCCTTCTCGTTAAAAAATCATCCGTTTTTTAAAAGATTTAACTATTCTATTTTTTGTTAAGTATACATTTCTTTCATTGGGGGAAAAAACTATTTAGCTGAAAATTCATTTTTTTGGTTGATAGAAAGTTCATCTTTTGGATTAAAAATTCATTTCTTTTGTTGAAAATTCGTTTCTTTTTAGCTGAAAATTATGTATTTGACCGTTTGGTCAAAATTTAATTTTTTTGTTGAAAATTCATCATTGTGATTAAAAATTCATTTCTTTTGCTGCAAATTCGTTTCTTTATAGTTAAAAATTATATTTTTTTAAAACTGAAGTTATAACTATTCCATTTTCGCTTGAAAATTTATATTTTTAGTTGAAAATTAATTCATTCGGCTGAAAACTGTCTTTTGTATTTAATTTTCTAAATGTAAATTGAAACATGTTTTTGGTTTGTAAATTTATCTCTTTTAGTTTAAAATAAATTATTTTGTTGAACATTCATTTTTCTGACATTTTAACTATTTTACATTTGGTTGAAAATTCATTTTCTTTTAGATGAAAAATCATGTACTTTGTTGAAAATGAGCATTTTTGAAAGAAAGTTTTGTTGAAAATTCGTTTGTTTTTTGGTTGAAAATTTATTTTATTAACTGAAAATTATCCTACTTTATTTTTGGTGAATAGTTTATCTTTTTGGTTTATAATTACTGTATTTGGTTTAAAATTAAATTTGTTCAGTTGAAGATTCATAATTTTAGTTGAAAATTCACTTTAATTATTCCATTTTGTGTGGAAAATTTACCTGTTTTGATAGAAATGTAATATTTTTCGTTAAAAAAATATCTGTTTAGTAGAAAATTTAACTATTCTATAGTTTGTTAAGAATTCATTTCTATCATTGAAATAAAAACTATTTAGTTGAAAATTCGTTTTTTTGTTGTTGTTGTTGATAGAACATTCATCTTTTGGATTGAAATGTCCAATATTTGGTCAACATTGGATATTTTTTGTAAACAAAATCATCATTGTGATTAAAAATGAATTTCTTTGGTTGAAAATTCGTTTGAAATCGCTTGAAAATGTATGTTTTTAGTTGAAAATTAATTAATTTGGCTGAAACATTTTTTTGTATTTACTTTTCTAAATGTAAATTGAAACATTATGTTTTTGGTTTGTAAATTTATCTTTTTTAGTTTAAATTGATATTTTTTTAGATGAAAAATCATGTACTTTGTTGAAAATGAGTCTTTTTTAATAAAAGAATACTCTCATTAGTTGAAATTTCATCTTTTTGGTTAAAAATTCATTTCTTTAGTAGAAAATTTTACTATTCTATTTTTTGTTAAGAATTCATTTCTTTCATTGAAAAAAACAAACTATTTAGTCATAATTTAATATTTTTGGTTAAAAATTCATCATTGTGATTAAAAATGAATTTCTTTGGTTGAAAATTCGTTTTTTTTTTTAGTTGAAAATTAATTAATTGAGTTAAAAACTGTTTTTGTATTTACTTTTCTAACTGCAAATTGAAACATTATATTTTTGGTTTGTAAATTCATTTTTTTTAGTTTACATTGAATTACTTTGTTGAGAATTCATTTTTTTTATTAAAAATTGATTGCCTTAACTGAAAATTTAATTCATTTTATTTTCGGTTAAAAACTCTGCTTTTTTAGAAAGAAAATATATTGTTGAAAATTCGTTTTATTTTGTTGAACATTCATTTTTTGACATTTTAACTATTCTCATTTTGGTTGAAAATTGATTTTTTTTTTAGATGAAAATGCTTGTACTCTGTTGAAAATGTGTCTTTTTGAGCATATTCTCGATCATATTCTCATGCTCGTGAGAATTTCTCTGATCACTTAAACTCTTTAGAACACTAATTTTCACCATTTTGAAAGTAATTTCGAGATTCTATGGAATTTCTAAGTAGATTCAATTTTTAGATTCAAATCTCACCTCTAAGGAAAATTGTTGAGACTCTATGTGAGGAAGAGTGATATTTTTGTAGGTCTCATAGGTCTCCTCCACAAGATGAAGTTCCTTCACCGAATACTTATCCAGGTGTGATTGAGAAGCGGGATGAATTACAGTCGCATTAATACCTTTAAATTAAAAACAAAAATTAAAGTTTAATATTTAATAGAAAATAGTAATTTTTAACTAAAATTTCCAAGATAACCACTATTTTTAAAATTTTCGTGTCAGTAAGCCTAAAAAAACCTTTTTTCAAGAAATCGATTGACTTTGAATCCTATAATAAGTAGGATAAGGCAATTTTTGTGTCTAATGAAAAGGCAAATATTCACGTCTCTGGATTTTTATTTACTAACACAAAAAATATGCAAATTCAAAAATCCATTATTAAAGCAATTTTTACATATTTTTGAAACAATAATTAATAATTTCGAATTGAAATCGTCAAAATTAAAAATATATATATTGAACGATTTTCGACAATTGAATTAGAAAAAGGAGTTGAATTGTATAATTTCTAAGTCGAAGCGTTGAAAATTAAACAATTTTATTTTTAATTAAAAAATCACGAAATTGAATTATTTCAGATTGAAATTATGAAAATAGGAGAATGCCAAAACGTTAAGAACTGAATAATTCAAGATCCGAATTTTGGAAATGGGGACATTTAAAATTCAGAGGAACTGAAATTCTATTATTTATAATTAAAAGCGCTTAAAATTAAATAATTAAAAATTGGAAACTTTTGAGATCGAAAAATGTTAAATTCAAAGCGATTAAGATTTGACAATTTAATATTGAAAACTAAAGTAAATCTTTCAAAGTCAAAGATTCTGAAATTCTAGAATTTTAAATTTTAGAAAAAAAAATATTTCTGCCATTATAAAAAATTAATTAATTTTAAACCAAAAATTTGAATTTTCAACCAATTAGTAGTTGAATTCTCTACCAAACTGTTGAGTTTTTTAGCCAAAGCGACGAATTTTCTATAAAATACTTTCATTTTTAATCCGAAAATATGAATTTCAATCAAAAAACTAAAATTTCAATGAGATTTTGGATAATTTACAGACTAAAAAATAATAGTTTTAACACAAATTGAAATTTATTATAAATACTATTAAAATATTTAACTTTTCAACAACAGCAAAAAAAAAAAAAAAAAACGAATTGAAAAAAGTTGAATTTTCAACTAAAAATATAATAGTAACATTTTCCGTTTGAAAGTTAATATAAAACAAATTCAACCAAATTGTTTAATTATCAACTGAAAATGATAAATTTTCAAACACAAAATTAATTTTTAACAACATAAAGTTAAATTTTCAACCAAATAAATGAATTTTTAACCAAAAACATAATTTTCAACCCACAAGTATAATTTTCTATCAAAAAAGACAAATTTTTAACAAAATACACATATTTTCAACAACATGGTTGAATTTTAAATTAAATAAGAAGCTTCTTCAACCAAAAATGGAATAGTTAAATTGTCAGTTGATGAAATTAATTTTCAAACAAAGAAAATCAATTAAAAGAAAAAGTTAAATTTTCTACCAAAAAACAAGGATTTTCAATCAAATACATGAATTTAGAAAAATGTAGTAAAATTTTCCAGCAAGAAAGATAATTTTCCACAAAAAAGTCGAATTTTACACCAAAAAAGATAAATTTTTAATAAAAAATGGAATATTCAAATTCTCAGTTAAGAAAATTAATTTTCAAACAAACAAATTGTTTTCAACAAAATAGTTCAATTTTCAATTAAAGAAATGAATTTTGAACTAAAACATGAATTTTTAACAAAAAAATAGTATCTACCAAGAAGACGAATTAAAAAAAAAATAAATGAATTTGAAAAAATACTTGTTAAATTTCCTACCAAGAAGGATACTTTTCTATCCAAAATTTTCATCTAAAAAATATATTTTTTTTTATAATTTAAGGACTAAAAAAATAATAGTTTAAATAGGAATTAAAGTTTACTTTTAATGCATTTGAAATACTTAACTTCTTATTTTAAAATAAATAAGATACATTTTAAACCGAAAATAAAATAGTAAAATTATTGACAGTTAAAAAAATTTATGAAAAAAAGTAGTTAAATTTTCAACGAATGAAATTAATTTCAAAATTTAATTTCCTACCAAAAAGACGAATTTTCAACCAAATAGTTGACTTTTTAACTAAAAAAGATAAAATGATAATAATTTATAGACTAAAAAATAATAGTTTGAATAAGATTTGAAGTTTATCTTTTAATACTTTAAAAATATTTAACTTTTCATTTTATTAGTTCATCAATTATGACGAATTTACAAAAGTATTTAAATTTTCAACGAAAGAAATCAATTTTTAACCAAATATATACATTTTTAAACATGGAAATTAGTTTTCTACTAAAAAAGACGAATTTTCAATACAATACATGAATTTAAAAAATAGTTAAATTTTCCAACAAGAAAGATAACTTCCTACCAAAAAGATGAATTTTCAACTAAAAAGAAATACATTTTCAAACTGAAATTTTAAAAATAAAAAACAAATCTTCAACAAAATATTTCAACTTTCAAGCATATAAATGAAATTTTGCCCAAAACAAATGAATTTTCAAACAAGAAGAATATTTTCTACCAAAAAAAAAGATAAATTTTCAACCGAAGAAATCATTTTTCATCCGAAAAAATGAATTTTTAACTAAAAAGAATAACTTTAACTAAAAAAGTACATTTTTTAACTGGAAATTTTAGTATATACTCAAGTTCTTAGTTAAGAAATTATTTTTTATAATTAAAAAAAATGTCAACAAAATAGAAAATTAAGTCCAAAGAAGAATACTTAATTTTTCATTTAATTAATTTCCAATCAAAAAGAACGAAGTTTCAACAAAATGTTTAAACTTTCAACAAAAAAAAAGATAAAATGATAATAATTTATAGACTAAAAAATAATAATTTGAATAAGATTTGAAGTTTATGTTTAATACTTTAAGAATATTCAACTTTTCATTTTATTAATTTACTATCAATTATGACGAATTAAAAAATAGTTGAATTTTCAATGAAAGTAATTAATTTTTAAACAAAAATATAAATTTTTAATCATGAAAATGAATTTTCTACTAAAAAAGACGAATTTTCATTAAAATATACATGAATTTTAGAAAAGTTGAATTTTCAAACAAGGCAGATAATTTCCTACCAAAAAGATGAATTTTCAACTAAAAAAAAAAAAACATTTTCAATCTGAAAATTTAAACAATAAAAAACCAATCTTCAACAAAAAATTTCAACTTTCAACCATACGAATTAAATTTTGCCCAAAATAGATACATTTTCAAACACGAAGAATATTTTCTAAAAAAAGAAAAGATAAATTTTCAACCGAAGAAATCATTTTTCAACCAAAAAAATTATTTTCAACTAAAAAAGTACATTTTTAACTGGAAATTTTAGTACATACTCAAGTTTTTAGTTAAAAAATTATTTTTTATATTAAAAAAAAATGTCAACAAAATAGTTAAATTTTTAAGCAAAGAAATTTACTTTTAATGCTTTTAAGATATTTAACTTTTCATTTTTAAATAAATAAGATACATTTTAAGCAAAATAGTCAGTTAAAATATTAATAAAAAAGTAGTTAAATTTTCAACGAAAGAAATGAATTTTTAAAAAGAAAAAAAAAACATTTTTAACCAAGAAAATTAATTTTCTACTAAAAGCGTCAAATTTTCAACCAAATAGTTGACTTTTTAACTTAAAAAAAAAAATGATAATAATTTATTGAAAAAAATAATAGTTTGAATAGGATTTGAAGTTTATGCTTGATACTTTAAAAATATTCAACTTTTCATTTTATTAGTTAATCTACTATCAATAAAGATGAATTAAAAAATGTTGAATTTTCAACGAAAGAAATAAATTTTTAACCAAAAATATAAATTATTAATAACGAAAATAAATTTTGTACTTAAAAAGACGAATTTTCAATAAAATACATGAATTTTGTAAAAAAAAATACATAGTTAAATTTTCCAATCAAGAAAGACAATTTTCAACCAAATAGTTGACTTTTTAACTAAAAAACGATAAAATGATAATAATTTATAGACTAAAAAATAAAAGTTTGAATAAGATTTGAAGTTTATGTGTAATACATTTTCAAACTGAAAATTTTAAAAATAAAAAACCAATCTTCAACAAAATATTTCAACTTTTAACCATAGACTGAAACCTTTTTTCAACCAAAAAAATGAATTTTTAACCAAAAAGAATAATTTTCAATTTAAAAAAGTACATTTTTTAACTGGAAATTTTAGTATTTAGTTAAGAAATTAATTTTTAAAACAAAAAAAATTTCAACAAAATAGTTTAATTTTGAACAAAAGAAATTAAATTTTAATCAAAATATGCAGACGAATTTACAAACAAAATGAATTTTCTACTAAAAAAAAAAAAGAACTTTCAACAAAAGAGTTGAATTTTCAATCAAAGAAAAGTTAAATTGACATTTAATTAATTTGCAATCTAAAGAAGAATACTTAAATTTTCATTTAATTAATTTCCAATCAAAAAGAACGAAGTTTCAACAAA
>CAKNXH010054764.1:40038-65517 GCA_932178445.1 Andricus quercusramuli | reverse complement strand
TTTTTTACTCTAACTAATATGATGTTAGTTTGCAAAAAACTTTAGACCTTCTGAATAGAAAAACCTTTTTGCCAAACAAATATTTTCATACGAGTATTTCGATGGAAACAAGTAATATTTTTCAAATATTTTACCATTTTTTGTAATATTTCAAAACATTCTGAATTCTTGTAAAACAGTTTCAGACAAAAGTTATTCCTTTCGATAAAACGGAACTTTTTTGTGAAAAAAAAATTTTTTTGTTGGCGTGTAACTTTTCAAGAAAATCCATTTATATACAAATTTTGACTTTCGCTTTTACGAAATGCACGTGATTTTTGAGGCACATAATTTCCTTGCTGGGACGTTTTTTGGCCACCGAAATACAGCAAAGTCAGCAGAAACTTTAATCCTATCTTGATGCGCGCTATTTTCACAGCTGCTGGCGCTGGAGTGGACATTTTCGCTGAAATTTTGGAGTGGACATTTTAGCCTTAACCCTCATCGTACACATGGGGTTACGCTAACCCCACGACCCTCTTTTAAGTTGCGTTATTCCTTAATGGAGCACAGGAGGGAGGGGATACCTGGATGGGAAAAATATCTGAGGGCCCCCCTACAATATCCCCAGTCGGTTTCTTTCATTAGCCGTTTTGTCGTCAAGCTGCAAGTATCGAAAGTTGCGCGTGGGGTGTACGTAACCCCATAGTACGATACGTAGCAAAATCCGACATTGATGAAAATTCATATTGAGCGCGAATCTTCGCTTTTATGTTGCCATTGACAAGGCTAGCGCGCAGCAACTCGTTAGTTTTAAGATACTCTACAATTCTGTATAATCAAAAGCTATTTCCAATAAATTGGAATGTGTAAACAAATTTGAGTCATAAATTTAACTTTCAATGCCTGCTTTTTCTATATTCGAAGATCAATTTTTTAATTAATTTTCATTTTTGTTAGATTATAGATTTCATGTGTAATCTGATCTTTATTCGTCTCCATTTACTAAAAAAAATTGATTTATCACCTAATTGTATGCCATTCAATGAAAAAATTAGTACATTTTCATCATACTCAGGAACTTCGGAAATCGTGAAAGTTCAGTTGGTCAAAAAAATATACTTTTTGGAGGGAATCGCAAAAACAGTACTTGAGTAACATTTCCCAACTCTTCACCTTTCCAGTAATATATAACTTAAGGCAGGGACATTTTTTTATCAGTTTTATATTCGTTTTGGAAAAAACATGTTTTTCAACGGCAAAAATGTAAAAGTGTGTTCAGTATTTGACCAAAAACATATAAAATCCATCAAAATACAGTAATTTCGCATAACTCGTCGTTTTCCTGATGAAATTTCCTTTCAATAAAAAAAAAACAAGTAAATCGACGAATAAGAACAATAGATACATGCAATCAAAGTTGAGTGGGGTGTGCCTAACCCCATGTGTACGCTACGGAAGTTTTTTGAGGATCGTACGATGAGGGTTAAATTGGGCATGACTTTTGCGCGCACTGCAATGTTAACTTTATTCGTGGTAAACTTCTTCGCCCCAACATACTGCTTAATTTCCGTGCGCATAGAAGAGTGTGCTTCAAGTATTCTTGGAGTAAAGTACGATGATGGAGTGGACATTTTTTCGCCAAATTCGAAATTTTCGATATTTGAATGTGTGATACTTCGATAATTTTAGGAGCACATCTTTTTCCTTTATATGGTGTCAACTGTCCACCAAAATCTAATAAAAAATCGAAATATTTTTGACCTGGGTGGTTGCGCGCATTTTCCACAACTACGGACCTTGGAGCGGACATTTGAATTGCAAAAGCGGTGACACGACTTTGAGATTTTCTTGCTGAGTTATAAATCGAAGCACAATGTTAAATCAGTGAAATTTCAGTAGCCTATACTCCACTGAACTAGCATGATTTTCCTCGGAATTTTTAAACATTGCGCGGAGAAGCTGTGAGCATGCGAAGCATTCAATTTGTAGCGGGTGACAAATATTACACAGGTATATTTTTGGGATTTTTTCCAACTATTATATGTTGTATTTTTTTAGGAGGGTTTCTGTAATGACTGTAAGCTTTTATATCTTTTTCAGTGAGTCTGTCTGTGAATTTTCATCCAATATAACTTGTATTTCAAGTGTTGGTTTGCCTATAATATTACGGTGACAGAAAAATGACACTTTCCGTGGAAACGCCCATATATATATATATATATATATATATATATATATATTCAACTCGGATTTTTAAATGAGTTCCCCAGTTGATATCAAACCTCCAAGCGAGTCGGCAGACAAATTGAAAGCAATATAATAATATACAGTTGAACGTGAGTTTAGTGTACAATTAGCTACTATTCAGTGTGTAGCATTCAGTGGAAAAATTAATTGGAATATTTAGTGCAATCTACCTATTTTGAAAATGAATTCAGAGCAGTATAAGAGACTCATTAAAATGATGGATGAAGCGTACGAAATTTTGGAAGCAAATGCCACATTTGAAGAAATTGATTTTTGGATCCGAGGTGGAATCCAAAACATAAGGCTCTTGAATAAGCTCCTGAGAAGAGAAAATGACATTTCTTTGGGTCAAAAAAATAAAATTCAATCTCTAGTTGGGATTTTAAAAGCCAGAAATCGAAAATTCAAGAAGTTACGAAGAAGAGGAGCAGGGGTCAATGAAGCTGTGGACAAACAAAATATCAAGTGGGAAGACAAGATGACTGCCTTCAAGAGTCGCATTAGAACAGGTTTAATAATAAATTTAACACATAAGGATTTAAATAGATTTTTAGATGATGCAAAGAAAATGATTATTGCACGAATAAAAAATACTCTCAAAATTATGGGGGGTTTAAAAGTCAACGTTATTTTAGCTGCTAAATTCAGTGCATTAGAAGAAGGTAGGGAAATAGAAAAAATAAAATTTTTAACACCAAAAATGAAACTATTCTTGAGTTGACAGATATTGGTGAATGGTTTGAGATTAAAGTAAGAGAGACAATATTATTTAAAGTTGAAGAGTTTCAACAAACAAAGTCTAATTGGAAATTAAAAGAAATTATAAATTTAAATGTCAATTTCAATAAATATACACCACTTTCGGTTGCTGGTTTCTCAACTTATATACGATTACCAAAATTTGTAAGAGATAAAAGAGCAGTTGTAAATGTAGAGAATACTGATGCTTTTTGTTTTCTCTGGTCTGTAATGGCAGCTCTGTAGCCTGCTAAAAGAAATTCGAACCGTACTTGTTCTTATCCTCATTTCGATACTGTACTCAAATATGATAGAATACAATTTCCTATTAGTTTACATGATATACCGAAATTTGAGAAATTAAATCATTTAAGTATAAATGTTTGTAGTATAGATTTTCATGAAAATAGTGAGAAAGAAGAAATTGTTTCCCTGTATTTAAGTCAACTTAAATCAGACAAACCTACAATTCATCTCCTTATGATTGAAAATACAGACATTGATTTAACTGAGGGAGATGATGATATTTTGGAAAGTAATCGAATTTATCACTTTGCATGGATTAAAAATCTATCACGATTGATAAAATCACAATGTACAAAGACTCATTGTCGCACTTGGTTCTGCGATCGATGTTTATGCCATTTTAAATTTGAAAAATCTTTGAATAATCATAAATTTGACTGCGAGAATATTAATAAATGCAGGGTAATACTACCAACTGAAAAGAATAACATATTGAAATTTAAAAACTATAGATTTAAAGAAAAAGTCCCTGTGGCAATTTATGCTGATATAGAATGTTTATTAGAAAAAAATGCAGATGTACAATCAACCAGTTTCCAAAAACATGTCTCGACAAGTGTAGCTTTTTATAAATATTGCTATGTTGATGATTCTCTATCTGAACTTAAAGTTTATAGAGGAGAAGACTGTATAAATTGGTTTGTGACAGAATTAAAACATTTGTGAAAAGCTTTTTGCGAATGATGACATAAAACATCGCGATCACGACCATTTTACAGGTAAATATGGCGGTCCAAGTCATGAATCTTGTAATATTAACTATAAAGACTCGCATGTGATTCCTGTAGTTTTTCATAACTTATCAGGATATGATGCTCATTTTTTAATAAAAGACTTAGCTACAAGTTTTGAAGGCAGCGTTCAATTATTACCTATAAACAAAGAGAAATATATATCTTTTACAAAACAAGTAGAAGGCACAAATGTAAAGCTTCGATTTATTGACTCTTTTAGATTTATGCCTAGTAGTCTTGAAAAATTGGCATCATATTTAAATGATGATGAGAAAAAAATTACGAGACAATATTGCGCAAATGATGATGAATTTAATTTATTAACAAGGATAGGTGTTTTTCCTTATGATTATATTGATAGTTGGGTAAAACTGCAGGAAAAAAAATTGCCAATAAAAGAGGCTTTTTATTCCAAATTAAACGATTTAAATATTTCAGACCAAGATTATAAACATGCTTGTAAAGTATGAAAAACTTTTAATTTAAAAACTATGGGTGAATACTCTGATCTTTATTTAAAAACTGATGTTTTACTTTTGGCCGATATTTTTCAAAATTTTAGAATACATGTTTTTCAACGTATACTTTAGATCCATTACACTATTACACAGCACCGGGTCTTGCTTTTGATGCAATGTTGAAACATACAGGAATTGAACTCGATTTATTCACAGATGTTGAAATGTTGTTATTTATTGAAAAAGGTATTCGAGGCGGGGGTTTCCCAATGCTCAAATAGATATGCAAAGGCAAATAATATATTTATGTGATTAAATTTCAATCCAAATGAACCAGAGTCTTACATAATGTACTTTGATATTAATAAACAATATGGTGCCGCTATGAGCGAATATTTACCATACAAAGATTTTAAATGGTTTGAAAATTTTGATAATGAACCAAACCTTTTCAATATTCCTGACGATTCACCTGAAGGTTACATCTTAGAGGTAGATTTAGAATATCCAGAAGAGCTTCATGATTTACATAAAGACTTACCTTTATGTCCAGAACATTTCATACCTCCTATCTCAAAATGCACAATTTCAAAATTAGTGCCAAATTTGCTACCAAAGAAAAAATATATAGTTCATTATAGAAATTTGAAAAAATATTTATCCTTGGGAATGAATCTAACTAAAGTCCATAGAGTATTACAATTTAAACAAAAACCATGGTTGAAAGATTACATTGATCTAAATACAGACTGTAGGAAAAAATCAGTAAATGAGTTTGAGAAAAACTTTTATAAATTAATGAATAATTCAGTTTTTGGTAAAACTATGGAGAATGTTAGAAAGCATAAAGATGTAAGGCTTGTAACCAAATGGGAGGGGCGGTATGGTGCAAAAAATTTAATCGCAAGGCCAAATTTTCATAGCCTCACCATATTCGATGAAGACATGGTAATCGTTGAAATGAATAAAACAAAAATTAATTACAATAAACCAATTTATACAGGATTTACAGTTCTTGACATATCAAAAATAATAATTTATGATTTTCATTATAATTATATTCAAAACACATTTGGTAACAATGCAAAATTACTGTATACAGACACAGACAGCCTAATATATCAATTCACAGTTCCCAACGTCTACGATTATATTAAAAAAGATTCACACAAATTCGATACATCAGGCTATTCACCAAACAATGTCTACGGTATAAGTCTTCTAAACAAAAAAGTATTGGGTTTGATGAAGGATGAAAATAATGGAAAAATAATTACTAAATTTATTGATTTTCGATCCAAATTATATGCCTATAAAGTTTTAGGCGAAGATGGGGGCAAAAAAGCAAAAGGGGTTAAAAAGTCGACTTTAAGAACAATAACATTCGATGATTATAAGCAGACTCTAGTTTCTTGCCAAAACCTGGTTCGGACTCAACATTTAATCCGAAGTCGAAAGCATGAGGTACACTCAATTAAACAAGATAAGATTGCTCTCAGCTGGCATGATGATAAGCGAGTGCTGATTCCTGGTTCGACAGATACTCTCCCATGAGGGTATAAAAATAGAGCGCCTGAGCTCATGGATGTCGACAATTATGATAATAATGTACTGTTATTTTAAAATAGATTTTTTATGCAAATGAATGAATGAATGCAGTTTGTAAACATGAGTGAATACTGTTATAAGGTATGAATGAATAATATAAACTCTTCACTCAACTATGAACTATTGTATTTAATGCTGTAATAAAAAAAAAATTTATACCAATTATGAAGAGAAAAAGTTCTTGGTTTCAATAAATGGAAAGTTAAATATATTTATTGTGTTATTCAATAACCTAAAAAACATTGAGATATATAAAATTATGAGTTATAAATAAAAAACAGCTTTTTATATTCAAATGTATGTAATTTTATTCATTTATGAAAAAATAAATTTTTTTAAACTTACATACTAACTTGAAACTAAAAAAAAAAGTTGAAAAACACTTATTTCTTATACCTGATTCTTAATTATCTCGAGATAACCAATTTTTCAATAAAGTAACATTTTGAAGTGCACAGTAAAATTTTTTTGTGCTTGAATGATGTGGGCATACATTAGTGGATGACTCATCGCATAAGATTTTCAATGAAGGACATTCCATATCATACATGTCAATAATTTGCGTTGATTTCTGAGTAACAAACTTTTTAAACAAATTTTTTTTTCCAAGGCTTTCACATAAATTTTACTAGCATCTATAAAAATAGTTTCCAAGATTTCTTTCACAAACGTATAAGGTACATCGCCAGTATTCCACGGTAGGCCATGAAAATTATATTCCAATCATCGATTCATACATCTATACTTTGATGGGATGCAGCATCATTCGCAAGGAGGTTGAAACAAAACAGAAAAAGGTACCGCATCATCATTGATTAAGACTATAGCTAATTCTTTCAATATAAATTCATTAACTGGACACCTAAAACCCTGCACATCCACCACGTATTCCATCTCGTAAGCAACTAAACTGATTCAATCTGCTTACAATAGTTTTATATCAACTTTTTCACCGCACCACTTATTGGTTTATATTCAATTACACGATCATGTAAGATGAGGCAATGTGCTGATGTTTGGGCGGGAAAATTTTCACTACTTTCAAATTCCAAACGAACGTCAACAGGTCCATATTTCAATGATTCATTTTGTTTCGAACAATCAATAACAACTAGAGGCGCATACTCTATAAATTCTCCTTTCGACAACAATGGTTGTGGATCTTTACCATAGTAATTAGCTTGAAAGTTTGTATACATTTCATAAAGTAGAGCATACTGATTTTTGCTAATATTTAGATTTAAATTGCCATAAGGATAACTCTGATTATTCAAAAATAGTTTCACATTAGTTAGGTTGCAATGATCAAACTGACTAGAGTTTTTATTAGTATTATTTTTTCTGGTTGTTTGAAAACCTAATACAACAAATCTCGGTTTCTCCAATTGCGTTGATGTTTTTACAGTCCAAACATGGTTTGAAGTCGTTGGAAGTAGAGGATATTCATACAATTCCCAAGTACGAAAACTTATTGGAATATATGGATCGTTCTCAATATATTTTAGCAGCTGAAATTTTCGCGAATCTGACAATCTAACGCTTGGTAAAAACCGTTCTATCTTATTAATTTTAATTTTATACAGCTCAGTGGGAGCTGTTTGCAAGATGGAATTTGCATCACTTTTTGATCTTGTCAAAATAAGTTCATGTTTAGCATTAACAATGATTTTGTGACAATCTTCAGCAAAAGCAAATATCATGCTAAGAGGTATGGATATATCAAAATAACCAATAGCATTAGTTAATGATTTTGCATCATTATTCATTTCAAGCCAACCAGTATTCTCTGCGTAATGTGATTGTCCAGGATTTAAAGATATATAATTTTTCATAAGGCTAGTGAGACCAACATTTTTATTTCTATCAATTTCAATAGCATTGATTTCATATCTTGCTTCTTCAAACAAATGACAGATTGCATGACAAACTAAAACTGTATTGTCCACTGGAGTTCCATCAGTCTTTACCAATCTTCCCTGCACGTGAAGTGAGCTCTTGCTAGGTAGAAGATAATGATATTGATTTTGCACAGAAATTCGAATTTCATCACTATTATTGAATGTTGATGAGGCATATGGCTGATGTGCATGTACTTCACAATGAGGGATAGATTCATCAAAAATTATGGGAGTTTCAATGTTTAAAATTTCCTCTTCCATGACAAACAATTAAACGTTGATACACAGAAATACAGAGGCAAGCACAAAAAATCTTGAATCTTTTTATTCTCTTATTTTTGCGAGTGGTGTAATCTTGAGACCCGCCCTTGTCAGCAGCAGCACGTTTTGAGGTGTTAACCCTTTGACAGCTCGTTGTCGACTGATGCGCTTGCGACATGGTAATAAAGTCTTATAGCTGAAGCCAACCTTTTTATTGAAAACAATACCCATTATCGTAAAGACTTGATGTGCTGTCTGATTGTTATAATTTCTCCACGAAAATTAACCAAATGTCCGTCTTGATCAACTATACGGAGCGTTACATGATCTATTGTCTGCACGGCGACTGGTAAGTAAATGACATGAGATGGTACTTCCACTATCTTATATCCAGGTGGCACCACAGGAAAAAATTCATGAATAGTATGTACTTTCTGACCATCAATGTATGCACCGGTCGTTATGCTACACTCAATTCTCAAAGAATTCACTTTTATGATTGATACTGGTTGATCAGATTCATAAACCTGTTTAGCTTCTAGTCTACGTGGAGAAAAACCCAGCCAATGACCGATAGAATCTTTAGGTTCAAAATTTACGTCGTGACTGCAATAAATTTCACTTTTTAAAGTATTATTGTTTGGTTTAATATGAATTTCAATACCCTTTTGTACTAAAACATTCTGTAGATAGCGCTTTATGTCACTTATTTCATAACTTCCTGTAGGTATTTCAATTATTTTATCATCCACATAATAGTATATTATGCACCTAGGGGGAGAAGAGGTGCTTTTTTGACGAGTGTATTTTTTCAGTACAAGTCGTAGGCGAGCACGTAGCGCGAGCCGGAGACGAGTACTGAAAACATACACGAGTCGAAAAAGTGCCTCTCCCCCTTGGCGCATACGATATTTTTTATAACAAATGGACGATTTCAGGCATTTCTCGAAATACAGTCATGATTTCAGTCCATATTAGATTTTGTGTAATAAAGCATGAAATTCATGTTAATCTAATCTATGGTAATTTTAGAGGTGATTTATGGTAACTTATTATAGATTACCTAAAATTCATTTTTGAAAATTTCCATAAATTACTGGAAATTTTCGGTAATTTATGGTAAGTTTACAGGTGAATATGGTAACTTACTCAAAATTCATTTTCAAACATTTTCATAAATTTCCGGAAATTTATGAAAAATTTCCATAAACTTCCGGAAATTTATGAAATGTTTCGGTAACTTATGGTAATTTTACAGGTAAATATGTTATCTTACCATGGAATACCCAAAATTCATTTTTAAACATTTCCATAAATTTCCGGAAATTTATGAAAAATGTCGGTCATTTATGGTAATTTTACAGGTTAATATGGTAACTTACCAAAAATTCATTTTTAAAAATTTCCATACATTTCCGGAAATTTATGAAAAATTTCGGTAATTTATGGTAATTTTACAGGTAAATATGGTAACTTACCATGGAATACCCAAAATTCATTTTCACAAATTTCCATAAATTTCTGGAAATTTACGAAAAATTTCGGTCATTTATGGTAATTTTGCAGGTATATACGGTAACTTACCCAAAATTCATTTTTTAAAATTTCCATAAGTTTCCGAAAATTTATGGAAAATTCCGGTAATTTATGGTAATTTTACAGGTAAATATGGTAAAAAACCATGGAATACCCAGAATTCATTTTCACAAATTTCCATAAATTTCCGGAAAATTATGGAAAATTTCGGTAATTTATGGTAATTTAAGTTAATTTTACAGGTATATATGGTAACTTTCCATAAATAACTGCAAAATTCTATCAACTGCAACCAAAATTTCCTCTCAGTTTTTACCGTGAGTGGGCTGATAATCATAAAATGCAAGCTCATAGATGCATAATCTTCATTATTCATCTCTGACGTCACTTTTCAGTCCCTAGGGAGTAAAAAGTAGAGCTTTAGCCCCGCTTCATAGGCGTCGAAAAGGGCTGAAATCATGCATGTGTCATAAAAAATTTATTTTGACCAATGTCTACATTAGGTATCGAATTGAAGGTTTGAAATTCAACAAGACCAAGAGCGTAATTTTTATATGGAGATAATTCAATTGGAGGAAAATACTGACTTTCTAGGATGGAAGTAGATCGCGATAATGTTAGTGTCAATGAATCATCCATGATGACGGCTAGCTTTTAACTGACTTGAAATCATTAGTCTCTGCATTTATATAGATTATACATGCTTTTAGAGTTTAACTGATTACATAAAAATTTCAGGCATAAATGCCCACACACAAATGTATCATAATTTTGATACCTTTCATGATTAAATTTTACGCTACCAACACCTAGATACTTAAACAGATCCAAAGGTGGCCTGAGATTACAAAAGCTATCAAAATAAATTATTTTATTGTTAACCTTTTTATATGCAACCCAATGAGTCCCTAAATTGTTTTTGTCATCAAGGTTAACAATAGCACTTTCATATTTACGTGGCCCGCCCTCTGGTAATCCATTTCGCATAAAGAACACCTCGAAAATTTGTAATTTTTAAAGATTTCGTGAATTTAAGTAAATCTGCATCGGTTAGTGCTCGGTGAGGCAGCGTCACTTTGAGTTTTTTGACTTGCACTGAAGTCCTGCTCCTTGAGTATATGGTTTTAGATAAAATCCCAATCCGTCTTTATATAGTTTCAAATAAAGACTTTTCCCCACGGCAATGGCTTCCATTGCTTCATTATGACGTTTGCTTTCTTCAAGCTGTCGTTTTGCAGCATTTGAATCATTGATAGCTTTAGCTATTCCCGCAGCTCCACCAGCTAGTGCTCCAGTAGCACTTAGACCAGCAAAGATGGGTATAAGAAAGGGTAGGAAACCACCCAATTTCTTCGGAACTGGTAAAATGTGAGGTTTCTTTACACTTCTTTTTCCATCAGCTCATTTTACAGCTGCACGCGCGCCTCTGAGGGCAGATTTAATAACAGTTTGTCCATCATTACTTGGTATCATTGATTTTTTAGCTGCTGTAACGATTTTTTTGAGTGTGGTAGCAGACCTTTTATTTTCAAGACCCATACCAAATTTTGATTCAATTTTCATTGCCCTAGTTACTCCCCAAGCAGCCGCCTTTTCACCTATATCGGACTCTCTAGATAATACACGTTTCCAAGCTTTTTCAGCTAATATTCTATCAGCTACGTTTCTTGCCTCAACGTTTTCTCTATTTTGCGAATAAGCGATATCGTGCTCCTTACAAGCAGCGTCAAGAGGATTGATTCCAGGTTCACCTCGGGCAAGTCGTTTTGCTAATTTCGTGCCTGGTCCACAATACTGGTATCCAGGAAGATGTAACTCTACTGGAAGTCTGTTGATGATGTTATTCAACAAACCACTGCCACGTCTTGCCTCTTTTAAGGTTCGCTTACGACTAACTCTAGGTTTGTCACCGTGAACGATCATATCTGATCAAGAGATGTTTACAGACTGAAAAGTCAACCATATAAGCATGATATTTATAGTTTTTCAGTCAGTCGCATTCAAAATGCAGTTCGAATCACAGGCTATAAAACTTCCCATTGATAACTTCGATTCTCTTGTTCAAAATGAGAAAAAAGAGAAACGACATGGAAACTTGCTACCAAACAGTGTACGAGCAATATTCTGTGGACCTTCTAACTGTGGAAAGACAAATGCTAAAGTGAAGCTAATCCAAAGTGAAGCTAATTCAAATTCAGTGTTTGTATTTGATGATGCAGCTTGTGAGAAGCAAGATAATATAAAAGCATTTTTTTCAATAGGGAGGCACAAGGATGTTGACTGCTTCTTTCTGAGCCAGACATATGCTCGTATTCCTAAACATCTTATACGTGATAATGTTAATTTTCTTGTACTGTTTAAACAAGATGAAATGAATCTGAAGCATATATATGATGATCATGTTAATACTGACATGTCTTATTCACAATTCAAACAAATGTGCGTAGCTTGCTGGAATGACGATAAGCATGGATTTGTTGTAATTGATAAGGATAGAAATCTAAATCAAGGTAGATATAGAAAAGGTTTTGACTGTTTTGTTAATCTGAACAAGCAATATATATGTATGTAATTGTTACATAGAGACAGTCGCACTTTGAACACTGTAGCATTAACATGTCTATACGTGAGGAGGGCTTTCATAATGAAAAAAGTATTTTGCGTAAAATTGCTAAAGCTAGTGAAGCGATTCGACGGAAGCATAGATTACTAAAGTTGGGTAAAGAAACAGTTGAGCAGACATTTAATGATACCTTTAGGCCAATCATTACACCGCTTGAGAAAATAGTCAATGGTTTTGAAACTGTCAAAAGAATTGATCCAGTTGAAGATTAAGTCAAGAATAAAGTCAAAAATGAAGTAAAGAGTGAATCTGAAGAAGATTCGCAGCTAGAAGATTATGCTGAAACTTCATTTAAATCAGCTGTGGATACAGATTCAAAAACATCAGAAGTTTCTGAAGAAACAATGGGTACCACTTCATGGAATAGTATTGTGAAAAATTATCTTGAAATGTTAGAAAAAAGAAAAAAGGATCTAGATGATACATTTGGTATACGAAAATTAACTAACAATAGATTAATGATTGGTAATTCACCAATTAGTTTTGAATCGAACCATATTATTGTGGGTGAAAGCAATTATCCAAAAACTAAAGGCTTGTTGGAACTTTTGTTTAAAAAGGATCCAGCAGAAAATTCAATAAGCTTAGATGACTTTGAAAATTAAAAAAAAATCATAATTTCAACAAATGCACATAAAAAATTTTATAAGGTTGATGGTGCACTTCGTGATAATAGAACTTTGAAGTTTCAAAATTTCATAGCTGAAGCAATAAATGTATCATCACCCTCAAAAACTAATAAACAAAATAAGAAGCGTTTTTCATCAGGTGAGGGTTCAATTCCAAAATATAAGATTAGCACAGAGGATAATAAATTAGACTACATTTACTGGGATGATCCAAATGAATTAGTGGATAGATTACGTTTACTGCTAGCATCTCAAGCAGCTGGAAATCCAAGTCACACAAACGAAATTGTATCAATTATTGAAGAACTACGAGAAGCTGGAATCATATATTAATGAGTGTTTCGTCAAGATTTTCATTATTTACAAGATGAGCATCGATGTATTCGGACGTCCTACTAAGCGAACAGAGAGTACAAGTCGTGGTCCTCCTGGATTTGGATTTAAAGTCACATCTGAAGGAGATTATGATATGAATAATAAAAGGTTGTGTAAAGTGGCTGATGCTCAAGAGCAGAATGATGCCGTTAACCTGAATATGATGCAACATATGATACAGCGTGAACTTCAGACTATCTACGATGTTAAAGCTTCCTTGCGAACTGAAGTAGTCAACGATAATATGATGATTGAGACTTTAGAAAATTCTACAGATAAACTTTTTAAAAATGTGAAAATTGATGTTGAATCAATTCAAAAACTGATGTATCAAAATGCAGAGCTCATTAGTCAAGTATACACTAGACTGAATGCACTCAAAAATGGACATTGAGAAGCAGCAGTTGGTGAAGGAGCTGCATAAGCCAGCTAGAAGAAATTACCAACGTCGACATTTTGACATCCGTGGCATTGATGAGACATGGCGATCTGGTTGAAATGCAGCCATACGAGAGAGTAAACAAAGGATACAAGTACATCTTAACTGTAATTAACATATTTTCAAAATTTGCTTGGGCTGTCCCTGTTAAATCCAAGAAGGGTGAAGATGTAGCTGCAGCCATAGAATCTGTACTTGATAAAGGACGCGTACCAAAGATTTACATGTTGATAGAGGTAAAGAATTTTACAACTCACATTTTGAAAATATTATGAAGCAATATACAATAAATTTGTACTCGACATTTAGTAATTTGAAAGCATCAATTTGTGAGCGATTTAATCGTACCTTAAAAAACAAAATGTGGATGCAATTTAGCTTGCAGGGTAATTATAAGTGGATAGATATTTTGAAAGATTTAATGTTGTCCTACAACGATACCAAACATCAGACTATTAGAATGAAACCAAAAGATGTTAATAAGCAAAATGAGAAAAAATTGTTGTTTGATGTATACAAAAATTTCAATGTGAAACAAGCAGTTAAAGAAGCTAAATTTAAAGGTGGAGATAAAGTACGTATAAGTAAATTTAAGCATGTTTTTGAGAAAAGATATACACCAAATTGGACAACTGAAATATTTACCATAAGTCATGTTAAGAATACTGAACCAGTGACGTATATGCTTAAAGATTATCAAGATGAAGCTATTGCAGGTAGTTTTTATGAACAAGAACTTGGCAGAGTTAGAAATCCAGACATTTATCTTGTGGAAAAGGTACTGAAAAAACGTGAAAATTAGCTGTTTGTAAAATGGCTAGGTTTTGATGATTCTCACAATAGTTGGATAGGAAAGTCTAGTTTATAAGTATCTTTTGTATTAATAATAAGTTTTTTTCTGAATAAAGTTAATTATTTTCAAACATATATATACATATATTTTTACTTACACATCACCTACCCTTACTCTAGTAAATAAAAAAGGCGAATTTTGTTTAAATTATATCTTTTTTATTCAGATTATCATACTATTGAATACATCGAAATTTTAATGTATAAAGGTACCATTCACACATCTGAGTTCTGCTAATTTCTGAATCACTTCTTCACACACATTCTGATTGTGGAAAGTAATCATTTCAAGAAACAGACCTTCGAATCGCATGAGATTAGTAAATACCAGTTTTTTCATTACCTTATTCTTTAAACTAACATAATTTTTTTGTATATAAGATTTGACACTTTTCACACAAGGTGATTTCACATTACACCAAACACCTTCATCAATGGTTTTAATGATAACATCCTTCGTACATTGGAACGGCATAATACTCTGTTCTAGGAGATACCGGTTGATGCAAGGAGTGACTTCCTGGAGAACAGCAAACGTTGTTTCTTGTAGTATAAACGGGTAATATTTTCTGGTTTCAACTTCAGTTTCTTGAATTTGCTCCAAAGCCACTATGAAATCTCCATAAGATATAGTCATGTGTATACGGAAATTTCCACAATCGATGCATTGTTGCTTCTCTTGAGCATCAAAGTACATTGAAATGATGTTGAAATAACTTTTGAACAATTTCCACTCATCAAGATTTAAGGTTATGCTTGCATGAGGATGACTAGCTAACAGTTCCACCGATGATGCTAACCTTCCATCTTTTTTAAATTCAGCACCCACGATAATTTGCTTTGTGAATGATGAATTCAGATTGTATGTAGTCGAATGTAACATTTGATTTCGAGGAGTATAAGACATGATGATGTTGATGACACTGAGAGCTTTCAGTTACTGAGCGATAAGTAGAAAACTGTACACTTTACATTTTTTTTTTCAACAAATTCAATGGAATTGCACTTTCCACCCAAATACACCATGCCAAGATGTTGATCTTCACAAGCTTTCTTCGTGTGCATGAACAATGTTTCATCCTCTTCGAACAGTTTAGCGATTCTTTGAGGTAGAAAAACGGAGAATTTGTTTTCCATAATTACGAACGTTCTCATACCATATTTTGTTTTAGCTTTCTTGATATCTGTGATTTCGTATTTTTTGTTAATTTCTAGATTTGTCAGCTTAATTGATGGAAGAAAGTCTTCATTGAGGGCGGTTTTGTTTAATTTGGAGAAATCCATATTTTTTCACTGCTTGTTATCTTCAAGATTTAAAGTTTTTAATTTTCTTGTAAGCTTTCGAATATCTGATTGTAGATAAATCAGTTCTTTGAGTTCTTGAATATTTTTCAAAAATAGATCTATACGAATTTTCAGATCATGCCATTGTCCCACACTTCTTGACATCCAACTACAGACTGGTGGAAGAAAAGAATTTTCTCGCTTTTATTATATTTTCCCTCTCCTCTCATTTTTTTAGAAAATTGACATCATTTCTAAGAATGATGCAATTCTATGAAAACGTTTCAGAACGTAATGTAATGTGTCATTAAAAACATAAATAATCTTAAAATTTCTACACGAAATGCTCAATTAAAATGATGAATAACGTTGAAGTTGTTTACAGAAACCTGAGACTGGAATTTTAAGAACTGTTTACACCAAACGTGTTATTTAAAAAATCAAAAGACAGGCTCCCTTACTTATGATGTAGTTATAAATGTTTAAACCATTCGTTTGTCGGCAACATTGAAGACAATACCGCCAAGGGGTTTGTTATTAAAAAAAATATATCAAAGAGATGACGTCATATGAGTGACACATTATACTTCTGGAATGTATTTATTGAGGGTTAGGTTTGAAAGCAGCTTTAAGCTGTACCTCGCCCTTTGGGTTCTTATGTTAACTCTGTCTGCCATGTACATATCATTCTTGTTACGAACTCAATAAAGATTTATTATTATTATTATTATTATTGAAGACTGAGCAACGTTACACTTACGTTCGTTGCCCAATTCTATGGAAAATATATAACGTTAACAATTCGTTTGTTAGGAAATATCAAAGGGTGAGCCGCTAAGGAATTCGTTATTGAAAAATCAAACTCGCTTCTTAGAAAAATGATTCTTAAATTTGAAAAACAACATTCTATTGCAATTATCGCATCCTCTGAAATGTAACAGCGGATATGACGTCATCATTCATTTATCAATTTAAATATCCCCCCCCCCCCATGTCAATCTCGAACCTTCTAAATTTAACATGAACCGCGGTTTCTTTAGCATGGAACAGAACCGTGTCGGTAACATGTCGGTAACAGGAATCTTGAGTTAGAATTCCCCCTGCCTATCTACTGTTCACCTATTCTGAACTTTATCCTTTTGTAAAATTATTATACTTAATTACTTGATTGATTATCAGATTATTACTTTGATGAGTTTGAAACTGACGATAGTCCTTTTTGGCCTTCTTATTCGTCGTGATTCCAGTTCCATAATTTTCGAATTCTGCTATCTTCTTTTTGACATTTATTTCAAGTAGTAAAGAACTTCGAATTATGTATCTCCTCTTTCGAGTAGTTTGGCATGATTTGGTTATAAAGTCTTACTGTGGCACTATAATTTACAATTAACTCAGTTTTCAGAAAAATAATAGCATATATTGGGATATAAAATGTTTATTAATCTCATGGACCAGTTAAGTTTTCGCCACGTTAATGCTCAGTATCTTTTGGCACATTTCCTTGAGTTGAAACACTATTTAATTGGTACGTGTTCATACCATACCATTGCAGTTTCTGAAACTTGGCTTAAGCCTGATACCCCTTCAAGTGCATGCCATGGTGATAAGGAGTGCTGCCCAAAAAAGTTTATTTATTTAACACAAAAATGCACTGCATGTCTAGGAGTGTATGTGTTTTTTCATCTTATGAAAACTTACTCAGTTTCGCACAAATCACTATACATAACAAATTTTTATTTTAACATCCTCTCAATATTACATTCGGATCTTTTCAAACTGAAACTCCAAAAACAAAAACCAATTGTTTCAACTTCTCGTAACAATGTATTTTTCCGAATAATGTTTTCCTGATGAGGCTCAACGTCGTTGAGCGAAAGCTTGTTTTTTAATAAACAGTTTAACAATGACTAGTAGATCAGAAACCGTCATTCCATCGACAAACTAAATGTCACGAATAAACATCATTGGTGACATCATCTGAGGAAAATTAGGAGAAAAAGGATTTTTTCGACCTTTAAATGCCCAAGTTGTAAATTTTTTTGTATAATTTGTTTATAAAATCAATAAAAAATATCGGATGAAAATTTAACATCATTAAACATCACTGGCGACATCATTCAAGGAAAATAAGGAAAAAAAGATTTCTTTCTACCTTTAAATGGCTAAAATTTTACCGCGATTTCGCTGGGAGCGGGTGCAGCTTTTCAGATTAGCATCCACTCCCGGTGAAATCCCGCGGTTGTCCTGATGACAAATTGTAATTATACATATATTGCTTCCTCATGGAGGGAGGTTTGTAATGACACAAATTTTTAAATATACTTTTTTGACATATTTTGATATAATTCGACGCCAGGAGCTCAAAAATAAAGTTTTAAAAAAATATCCGTGTGTGTGTGTGTTAATTTTTGCTGTTCACCATGTCTTGAAAAGTAAAAGAGCTACGATCATGAAATTTGGATGATGTGTAGCTCGGATTGATGTCCAGGTCTGACAGGATTTTGAGCTAGATAGACCATTTACAAATAGTTTTTTCTTGCGTTAACAGATTTAAAAAGAAAAATTTGAACGAGTTTATATAAGAAAAACTTTGTTGATTATTCAAAATACAACAGTACGATATCTAGCAAATTTGTTCGCGTCTCTGATACGCATCGATCGACCTATTGTTGAAACTTTTATACCAGTACCGATTTATGAAGTTTCAAAAAATGGTTTATTCTGTTTACATGAAAAAAAACTTTTTGGATATTCGAAATACATCAATATTATATTTAGTCTATTTGTTCGCGTCCTTGAGACGCATTTATTGACCTATTGATATCCCTTTCATGACTCACCATTACCTATTTAAGAATTGAAAAAAATTGTTTATTCTGTTTATATGAGAAAATATTTTTTGATATCCAAAATACGACATATATTACATGTAAAGTATTTCTTCGCGTCCTCAAGAAGCATCGATTGACCTATTGATTAACTTTTTATGACCCAACAGTACCGATTAATGAAGTTTAAAAAAAATAGTTTATTTTGTTTAAATGAAGAACAGCTTTTTTGATATTCAAAACACGACAATATTACATGTAGAGTTTTTGTTCACTTCCTTGAGACGCATCGATTGACGTATTGGTGAACCTTTTATGACCAACCAATACCAATTTATGAAGCACCAAAAAAAAATTGTGTATTCTGTTTATACGAGAAAAACTTTGTTCATATTAGGAGTATTACAGTACTGTCTCTGACGTGTTTGTTTGCATCTTCGAGACACGTCGAATAACCTATTGACGAACCTTCTATGACCTCTTATGACCTAGCAATACCGTTTTATAAATTTAACAAATATGTTGTTCACCTTGTTGATATAAGGAAAACTTTTTTAGTATTGGGAATATAACTATAATGTATATCATATATTTGTTCGCGACTTTGAGACACGTGGATTGATCTATTGGCGAACTTTCGAAGCCAATTATTGATTAATCAATAGCTACTCAGAAAGTTTTACGAAAAATTACATTATTTCAATGAGGATTTTATTTGAAATATAATGCCCTCTGATTTTCGGAAAATAAAATTTTCGTAAAGACAGAAACATAAGCTTGAAAAATATTGAAAGTATACATTTTTTTCTTATGTTAGGGAAAAGCTCCCTCTATGAGGAAGCAAATTTCTTTGATACTTATGAGGAAGCAAAAAGCTCATAAAATGAGCTCAAATAGATACACTCATAGTGAATACGTCCATACACGCAGAGAAAAGAAATGTAATATTCACTAATCAAGAAATGTAAAGTGTTTCTTGTAACCGTAATAGTAAAAACTGCTTTTAATGAAGAGGTGAAAATGTCAAAAGCACTTAGCATTTCGTAAATTTAACAGTGAAATTAGGGTGATTTTAACGGCAATCCTCTAGTAAAATAAACCTCTATTCCCTGGTATGAAATACGGTAGGATATGTAAAATCCACTGAACCGAGATTACAATAGTGGTGCAGTGAACATTACAGAAGGATCGGTACATGCTACCGATCCGAACAGCTTGTTTAGCTCGCCCTCAAAGTCGTAATAACGCAACCTATCTGCGCGGACCACCGGATGAATTCATGACGCCATCGGCAATGGGTGGATTGCATCACCTAAAAAACATTTATTTTTGACATTTCTGTGACAGTCGTCACATTACTCCATATTCTCACTCAGCAATGAAGGGGTTTTATAATAAATAACACAATTTTGGATGGCAAATCTTATTCACAGGTCGCGTGCAGTTGAGAGTTTATTGGAGCAAGACGTTTTTGCGTTCCGCGACTGTTCCAGCTGACTTGTATGGATATATGAGGTAAATGCGAGAACTTTTGTCGTGTGCCGCGATGGCATGAACGCGTATTCAAAAGTCGTTACCGAGGTCGCCACCTTAGCTACAAATGCATTTCGGAATTATTTCACAGATCGCAACTCGTGTTCAAGTGTAGTGGTTAAGATAATCGACTTGCGTGCTTAGGTTTATTCGTTTAAATCCCCCCCGTTCGTGCGAAATTTTAATTGTCTTATAAGCTTTGTAACTTAAAAATACCGATTAATTATAAGTATATCCGAAAATATATCTCACAATTAACCGCTCTTTTATTTATTAATTATTTTGTAGCAATATTTGTTTACAATTTATAGAGCCGTCCAAACTATAGTCTGTACCCTTAACATAAGTTAGATCTATTTATATATTATCCGTCAAAGTGACACGATAATTCGTAATCGCAATTTCTAGTAACCCTTTTTTCTCGTTAACCGCTTTCTATCTTAGTGAACTGCTTCAGTCTTTTTTAGCTCAAATGAGGCCCTCTTCGCTCACAAAAGATGATCATAATCCGTGTCCCTTGTTACGCGCACTCCCCTTGTGAGATCACCCACCCTCTTCTAACTACAAGGCTATTCCTAACCCGCGTAACACGTTTGTCACACAATTTTACAGGCTTCTTGATATGAATAATTTATAGTTGGATGACTTGATAAACTAGGAATTTATAAATAAATTTGCAGAGGGCATAATTTGGAAATTTCAGAATTCGAATTCGATGGTTTTGGAATTTATTGCTGGGTAACTTGATAAATGTATAATTTATAATTTCAAAATTTTTTAAATATAATTTCGAAGTCATAATTTTAAACTGGATAAATTTACAAATTTACATACGGTGATACATTGTTTTATCTATAAAATTGGTCCATTTTCAGATGCTGTCTGCAAAAACTATTTCAATATTTTGTAGTCAATTTTATTTCCAGTTTTTATTTTTATTTCTTAATTGAAAACTGCCTTATCTTTGGCTGAGACTCTAAGTCTGGACTCGCGGTCGATAAGGAAGGGCGCCCCGACTTCGCAAGTGGCAATGTGTGGTGCTGACTTCAGAGCATCGGAGCGCGAATTTGACAGCAGCTGGTCTGTATGCCGCGTTTGCTTTGCTGCTTACTACTACAGTCTTATGGCCTTCATATACATCATATATATATATATATATATATATATATATATATATATATATATATAATTCATAGACATCTCAATTTTGTTACGCTTTTTAACCATTTCGCGACGTATTTCTAATGTAGAAAATAATCATTAAATTCTTATAAAAAGTCTTTACAGATATTCAATTTTTAAATGCTGCTCAAAATAATTTTAAATATTATTTGAAGTTAACAAATAAAATATCTTGCCATTCGACAGTATCAAAGTACACTATTTAAAAGAGGCTAATATTTTAAATTACAAAAGCGAATGACAAGTTTTAATGAGGTAGTCTGGTAACTAAATTTCAAAAAATCGATTTTCTTTTCTTACATATTTCGAAAGTAAAATACATTGAGAGAGTATATTGTAAAAATTTTAGACTGGAATATGGGAAATTCACGAAGCTACACGGAAAAAATTTGTACTGGAGGAATTACTGAACTGGTTACGTTGTGGCGGATATGAGAAAAATTCGGTGAATTAACAATAACTGTTCTGTAAATTATTTCGAACTGTTGGGTCATAATTACAGAACTGATAATAAGTACTAAAAATCGGTGCCGTAAAAGTTCAAAATGATTATTACGAATAAGTTGAAGAGAAACTACATCTGTGCTGTGAGAACCACGGTTCTCGGTCGCTTAACATTGGTCCCAGTTTTTTTTCATATCTTAAACTAATTACTTTGATAATTGATAAACAATTGCTCACGTGAGGTTTTAAAATTGTGTACGACTTTGGTAACGAAGCTAACTCTCGTTATTCAACACAGCGTTGTATCTAAATTTAAAATATTTTTAAATTTAATTTTCTTGACAAAAAATCTCGTTAATTGAAAATTTACTGAGAAAAGTGCTTCATTAATGAGTTCTGTAAATGAGGTGACTTCCTAAAACCAAAAATGTATAATAGTTCGTTATTTTGACATCGTCGAAGCTTGAAAATGCTTGAACGTTTTAAATAATTTATCTAAATTGTTTTCAACCTTTACAGCACAAAATAAACAATTTTACTGATGTAATAAAAATAAAGTTATCGCATAGTAGTTAGACTTAATTTTGTCAGTAGTGTATGGAAGTAGTTTTGGAAGGAGTAGACTTACACAATTTCAGTAAAATGTTAATACAATTGACAGGATTATTAGATCAGGAGCTGTTTTAATATTTAAATAAGCTATAAATCCCAGATTTTTTCTATTTTTCTTCTTCAGAGTTATTCATCCCGAAAAATATTAGAAACCCACATAGAATTAGTGAAATAGAATTAGTGAATAAAAATCTGATAAAATTCATAGAATTTGAGGTGAATTTAAAAACCTTCAAATTGAATTTAAAAAATTGAAAATTTAAATAAATTCCATTGAATTCAGTGGTTTTGAAAAAAACTAGGAAATTGGTGTAGATCTGCATTTAATAATGTCGTTAACCCTTGGAATCTTTGTTTTAATTTTTTTGAAAGAAAAGTCACTAAAGTGATATATTATAATATTAAATGAATGAATATAATATTCAATGAATGAAATGTTATAAAAATCTTGAAAGTTAGGTTTCGGATTATGTTGCACGTAGCAAGTCTTACTTTGTGAATGTAAAAAATAATCTGCTTTTCGTAATAATTTTATGTAAATTCAAAACACTTGTGACATTTATATTTAATTTACTAGAATATTTTTCGCTATCATTAGAGGAACTTCTTTAAATCATATACAATGTTCTCGAATCAAATAAGATTTTCTGTGAAATGTATAGAAGAATGTATCCTTCACCTTCCTCGAGAATAAACCTAGTTTTTTTGTCTACAGAAAGGTTAATTAGTGCGCGCATATAGTGGATTTTTCCAGTATTATTTATTCAATAGGTTTCAGTACCTATTTTTATAAATGTATTAACAAGAGTTTTCCATACAAAATTTGTTTTATTTCATTTCATAAACCTTTTGGAAAGTAGAGGAATTGGTTTTAACTGATTTTTAAATTCAGTGTCTTGATACGCTACTTTCTAAAAATCATTTCCAATTCCCAAAAATTAAATTTTTTGTATTAAAAATATTTTCGAAACTGGAAATTATATTTCAGTTCAAGTAAAATAATAATGATTGTTGTCTTAATCTGTAAACTGAATTTTCTTTTATTCAACACAAATATATTTTTTTTACTAGTCCATTACTATAGAAAGAAATATATTTTGACATTAAAAATGGATCCTGCTATGCTGAACATTAATAGAAACTTTTATAATTATATCGTCTCACATTTAAACTTTTGAAATTAAAACATTTAATGCATGATTTATTATGATTATGTTTAAAATTAAACAATCTTTTAAAAGAATTCAATTTTTTAAGTTTACAATTTCAAATTTAAAAAGTGTGAAATTTTGGAATTATAAAATCAGGGTGTTTAGCAACCCGGGAAATCCGGGAATTTGCCTGGAATCTTGTGTATCTTGAAAAATACGGGAAAATAATGGAAATTCCTGAGCAGATCTGGGAAATATGTGGTCACAAATTTAGATAGAAATTTTCTTTTTCTGCGTGGAATTATTATTATAAGGTTATACGATTCAATGGTAAAAGCGCGTGACGATTTGGTCGTGGTCGATTTATTGGTAACCAATCAGAAGCGGTGAAACTTTTGGAATTTACTCACCAAAACCAGGGGCAGGTAATCAATCCGTCTACTGATGCCAGAATAAAAGTGAAAGATTTTTTTGATTTTTTCTAGTAAATTCCTGAGCGTATTATCGTCCTGAGTTTTGAATTATAAACTATTGGCATTTAAGCTTAAAATTGTTTTCATTTAAACGCTGAATACTTTATGCATATAAAAAGGAAGCTCTCAATATTATTCAATGGAATAATTTTAAATGAAATGACATATAAATCCACGTTTTTATTTTCCATGCCCTAAATGGAAGAATGAATCAATACGTTTTTAAATTTTGAAAATTATATAATTTTGAAGATATTTTTGATTAGAAACATTAAACATTAAACATTTTTCAATTGATGGTTTAAAATTAAATTTTTAATTTGAAGTCGTTTGCAATAAATAATTGGTTAGTTGTTATTTATAAATTTAAAATTTCACTTGCAGTTTCAAAATTCAACAAAAAGAAACAATTAAAATTCTTAACTTAAAAGGTTAAACTTTGCACTCAACGATTTAAGACTTTATATTTGAAACAATTCACTTTCAAATTGTTTGACTTTGAATATTTGATTTATATGTCATTGCTTATTTCAAATAAACAACCCAATACTGCTAGATATTTTGAAAATGCCTTTTTTAATTGAACAATTTTAATTCGCAATGGGTTAAAAATGGAATATTTAAAACCGAAACAATATTTTAACGCGTATGATTTGAAATTAAATAAAAAAGTTTAATTATGAGTCTATTCACTTTAAATTATTTAAAAATTGAAAATAGTTTACAAAGTTTCAATCGAACGTTTACACTTGTTTAACTACTAAATTTGCCACTTTCCGGTTTTCCGGGTTTAAAAAAATCCTGGACATTTACCGGTCTAGCGGCTACCACATTTTAAAATTATTAGTTTTAAGGTAAAAAATTGAAAATTCAAAAGGTCGAAAAAATAAATTTTTCCCAAGATTGTTTTCATGTTTTCTTGAACATCAAGGTATATATTTGTTCTGGCAAAGTTTTAATTAGAAGTTTTTTTCCAAGTTTTACTTTTTATTCATATTAGTATTTACTTCAGTCATTGCTACACTATTTTTAATCTACGCATATATGTTGGAATTTTTACCCATACATTTTTTAAACATTTTCTTATAATTTTTGTATGTTTTGTTTTGAACGATATGGTAAAACATACAACATTTCGACATCAAATATTTAATACTATGTTCAAATATTTTTGACCAAAAATGTTGACCAACAATTTTGGGTCCGGCACTGGTCGTTTCTCACAAGTGGTGAGAATTTTCTTGGTTAGTATATAAGGACCACTTCGGCCAATATCCTCAGCGTGC
>CAKNXH010054764.1:0-29670 GCA_932178445.1 Andricus quercusramuli | reverse complement strand
CCCCCCCCCCCCCCCCCCCCCCCCCCCCCCCCCCCCCCCCCCCCCAAAATTGTCGGAAAATTGCGTTACGTAATTTATGCACGACCCCTATACTGAATCATTTTTCATCAAATAAATCAACAATAAACAATTATTGTTATCGATAATCTAATTATAACAAATGATAATAAATAAATAAAAATTTTCATTAGTTACGAAACTAATACGACATTGGAAGGAAATTTTGTTTTGAAGTGTAATTACTAAGAATTAGTTTTTAAAAATGATATTCGGTGTCCAAAAACTCTCAATAATTAAAATCATTGTTGTTATAGACCATTTAAAACACATATATCCAATCAAAGAGATATTTTTTATTTGTCAATTATTGTTATTACATTATTATATCATATTATTGTTATTATTATTGTTGACAATTGTTATCTCAGGCTTAAGATGGTTACAGCCCAATATGTCGGAGGCATTTTTTTATTTTTTTGAATAATTATTATATTAGTTCATTAATAATAATATTAATAATAATAAAATAATTAATTTATAATAGTTAATTATCAATTCACTTATATTATTAATTGTTATTGTATTAATGTTGTATTATTATTGTTGTTATTATTCTTATTGATAATCTAGTTATTACAAATAATAGACTGGTGACTTGTATGGAATATATAGTCTGTAAATTCGGTTTAAATAATCGGCTTTTCCTGGAAAGGCTTGAATTCGGAAATTATTTATACTAAAGAACAATAAAAATATTAAAAAAGAATAATTTATGTTTTATAAGTACATCTACGTTAAATATTATACATATCGAGATTATTTTTTATTTTCTTTAGAGAAAATACCTTGCGTTGAATAAATAATTATACTGAAACAAAAATTCATAAATATACTGAGGTATGCAAAATATCAGACCAAAATATTCAACCGTGCGGCGCTAGACGACAAAGGTTGTTTTTTCCACCAAAGCTCATGATCTTAAATTTTCAACATCAGTTTATTTATTTCCAACAATTTATTTAATTTTATTGCAGCCAGTATAAGTATTCCGCCTACAGGAATTTCCGATGCGGAATGCATTGGTAATAAATAAATTATAATTTTTAATAGTGATAATTAATGGTAATTTATGATGATCATTGATGTTGATGGTTTCTAATGACGATAAATGTTCTGATTGATTGATAGAAGAACAATATTTACGAAGGACATGAAGAAATTTACTTTTTCCGCATATAACGTTTTCCCGTTTATAACGCTCTTTTCGGTCGGTCCCTTGAAGAGCGTTATATCGCGATTTCACTGTATTTTGTTTTATTCTCCTTTTCGGCGTTACCGTTTTTTTACATGTGTAAGACAATTTCGATAATATAATATAATCAGTGGCGTACTTTTCAGGACTCACGCATTTTGACAAGTACGGTGTTAATTTCGTATGCGTTAAGTAAAAGATATTTCGTGTATACATACATAACCTCACACGAAATAGTTCCTCCTACACTGTGAATATAGTAATAAGTAAGCTTGAGATTGCATGGAGGCCATTGAGGCCCGACCTACTTTTTTCAGTGTTGGCCGGACCTACCTACACTGTAAAATATTTTCTTGTAACTTTACCAAAAGTTTTTGTATTTATATTGAAACTTGTAAAATCACTTCTTTCAAAGTAGTGAACTTACTAATTTGAAAAGAAAAAACATCACTTTCAGTGTAATAGTTTTACAAGGTTTTGTAAATTAACCTCTTTCAAAGTAGAAAATAATGGCAATCAAATAATTTCCTACTTTGAAAAAGGTTATTTACAAAATCTTGTAAAACTACTACGCTGAAAGTGATGTTTTTTCTTTTCAAATTAGTAAGTTCACTACTTTGAAAGAAGTGATTTTACAAGTTTTAATGTACCCAGCAAAAAAGAAAGTATTGATACGAATTGAATTGAAAGGACTAAGAGACCCTACAAATCCCGCTTTGCGACAATGACGCGTTGGACCTATGTGTTAATGCATGTAAATTCGTGAAAACGGTATCTCAATTTTGAATCTTCCTATACGTACAAATACAGTGCAAAAGTCTAAAGTCAGCGAATACACTTCAATGCGTCAGCACGCAAACGCTTCAACAATGGTCAATGCGTCTGAATTCGTGAGAGTAAAATACACACTTCAATTCGCCCCAATGCGTCACGACGAATTTCAGCAAGTGTTGATTTGAACAATTTAATCCGTAACAGGAAAACCAACGTGCAGGGCATATGGAATTGATTTTAAATGTTTAGTAAATTGTCTCGTAGCTCAGTGGCTCGTACTCTGGACTGATACACGAGGGATCGCTGTTTCAAGTCTCGACGCATGCACTTTTTATTAATTTTTTTCTGATTGACCTCGACCACGCATTCATACGAATTCACACGCATTCAATAAGCGCTGTCTAAATTCATCTAAATGCGTCTCAATGCGTTCGAACGAATCAAAAAACGGGATATACGCGCATTACAGAAATTTTAATTCGCCCCAATCCGTATCAATTCTTTCTTTTTTGCTGGGTAATTTAAAAAATTACTATATTATTATTACTATATTCACAGTGTAGGAGGAACTATTTTGTGTGAGGTTATGTATGTATACATGAAAAATATTTTACTTATCGCAGACGAGATTGACACCGTACTTGTCAAAATGTGTAAGTCCTGACACGTACGCCACTGATTATATTATATTATCGAAATTGTCTTACACATGTAAAAAAACCGGTAACGCCGAAAAGGAGAATCAAACAAAATATTAATAAAAACGCGTACGATTCGCCCCCCCCCCCCCCCCCCCCGGGGGGGGGGGGAGGCGCACAGTCAATACACATAAAAATCCTATCGCGATAATAAAATTTCCGATCGAGAACCGACACGTCTTCTCGCTGAAAATTCGCAAAACTAAACCGTGCGAAACCGACAACGGAAGTCGACAACAGCTGTTACAGCGCGTCGGACGATTACTGTTCACCCGACGCGACGGGGTCTGCGCCGTATATTATTAAGCTAATGCGCGCTGTTTTTAAATAGAGCTCCTCTTATTTCTACTTCAAAATAATAAAAAATGAATACAATACGATTGAAAATTGAAGATGCATTTTTTAAATTGCTGAACAAATTTTTCAAACATTGATTTTAAATTACATTTTAAACACAATTTAATGTTAAACTTGAAATTAAAAGCACAAATTGAAGTTATAAACATGAATAAATATGTAAAGTAGAGATTATACCAAAAATTTCATTTTTTTATTTACTTAATCTCAAATTCAAATTGACGAAAGGCTAATGGAAATTACTTGTATAGTCGATTAAAGTTGGAAATTATAGTTTTTAAATCAATTAAATGTATATTGTACGTTAAAACTATACAACCATGCATTCAATAATTCTTGCTAAATTCCTAATTTATTTAATTATAAAATCGGAAATATTTTAGTTTTTGTAAATAAACCATTTTTACATTATCAATTAATTCAATCTTTAATTATAATAACTATCAATATTTTTAAAAATTTTATTACAAAAATAATAGTTTACTATACTAATATTATCAGAAAATGTGCTTATTACTTATATATCATGTATATAATGACCCTCAAAAAGTGCGACACACATGCGCCGCCCATGGTGCCTATCACAAAGTGCGTCGCATATGCCTCGCACGTACGTGCCCCTCACAAAGTGCGACCCATATGCCTGGCACCCAGCATGCACCGCGTGCCCCGCATGCCGTGCGAGTAACGTGCCTCGCACGTTTTCTATCTGGGGATATTACAATGAATAGACCTTTCTCATGATCTGTGCAAAAATATGGATTTAAATTAATCAGCCTTTCGACAGGACCAAAGTACACTGTTTAAAAGAGGCTAATATTTTTCAGTTGCAAAAGCAAATATGACAAGCTTTAAACAATAATTATTCCTAGAAGCCATTGTAATATGCAGACTTTGTTTCAAAGCAGTTAACAAAAATATTCTCCACTGATAATTTTATTCATCAAACATTGAATCTATTGAAAAATCAGAACTTTGCAAAAATCACAATACTTGTCACTTACCTAGAAGAAGGAAAACAAAATTTTAAAAGATGATGAATACATTTTCACCTACTCTTTTGCTCCAATATACATTACCTACTTTACAATATTTTTCCTGAAATTTACTGAAATTGAATATGACATGGAATAGACCTTTCTCAAGATCTGTGTAAAAAACTGGATTTAAATTAATTAGCCTTCCCCCTATAAATATCCTCAAGAGTCGTAAATGCTAAAAAGTAGATTTCGATAATTTTTTTACTACTATGTCACGGAGTCTGTGACTGTTATCTATGTACATAATATTCACTTATTTATAATAATAATCACTTAACAATATCAGTTATATCAAATATTCACAACCTATAATTTATCATTACCATAAGCGTATTCTTTGAATATATTCTCCGAACCAGCCCTATGCATATCCTGTGTATGTGTAATGTGTATGTTGGTAGTCATTCTCTTAGCATCCGGAGGGGTATCGTAGTTCAAATAAATCCAATAGATGGCGCCCCGAATGCGTAGGCCCGTGCTTGCATTGTTATGTATAGTAAAAATACTAAAATTCATTTAAAACTGGATACTTTTTGTAAGAATAAAAGAAGAACATAGTTTTCAGTAATAATTAGCGCAGCTGTAGTTGTTGAAAAAATAAAAAATTCATGAAAACATGTAATTTATTATTAGGAAAGTTGAATATAAAGATGAGTATTTTGAAAACAGTTTGAATTGTATTCATATTTCTCTATTGTTTATTTTGCTAATGTAATTAATTAATTTTATAAACAATTGCAATTGTTACAAATTTCAAACATTTATTGATATTATTTAATTAATAATTGTAAAAATAATATTTAAACCTTAATAATTAGCCTTATAATATACTTTTTCTATAATTTGCGAAAAAGTGCCAGTTTTTCCACCTGTTTTTGGTGTAAAAAGTGACCGATTTTAGGTCGATGACGTGGCGCATGCGCAGTGCGGACCTTTCTGGGCAACAGTGGAAAAAGTGGACGGATGGAGTGGAAAAAGTAAATGGAAGCAGTGACAAAAGTGAGGCACAGTGGAAAAAGTAAATAAAGTGCAAACTGCTTCGTGTTACTCCGGGTGTGTTCGTGCTGCCTCGGGTGTGCTCGTGCATCGTGCGCAGCCATCTTCATTCTATTTTCCGACTCCGTCCCTGACCTAAAAACACCGTCAGTTTCTCCGAAAATACGGTGCTATTGTTGCGTCAATCGACAAAAAATCGCCTTCTTTTTACACAAAAAACAGGTAAACAAAAACTAGCACTTTTTAAACAAATTATAGAAAAAGTATCGTGTCCCACACATTGAAAAAACGACGATTAAAAACTCGTGTGACAGCCACCCTCGCTCCGCTCGGGCTGGCTAACTTCACACTCGTTTTAAATCTCTCGCTTTTTCAACTTGTAGCACAATATACTATTTTCATTAATTTCTCTAGAAATTTCCTCTCTCTCTGAAAAATATATATTTATGTATAAATAAATTAATATAATAGTTGCATCAAAATAGTTTAGAACTGAAGAAAAATTATTTATTGAATATATTATTGAAGACACTTATAATTATTGGAAGGAATAATTGATTAAAAAGTGATAGACAGGATTAATATTAATCTCATATGAGGGTCAGTATACGTCAGGAATATCACGATCTGCAAGTGGTTGTTCGATTGCATAAGAGACATTTGGGGTGCAAAGGTTTTCGAAAATTTTTAAAATTACGACAGTTACGCCAGGTTGAATTTCGGCATCACATTTTTTTGAAATACATATATTTCCGAAACCATTCAACGAATTTTAATAAAAATTGTAGATGTTATAGATACAAGTATACACTTTAAATTAAAAATTCAAAAAGAAATTTTTTCTTAAATTTTGACCGAAAAATTTTTGAAATCAGTTTTTCGTCAAGAAGGGAAAAAATTTCTCTTTTCTTGTGAAGACAATGAAATTCCCTATAATTGCACCTTCAATTAAAAAAAAAAAAAATCATGGTGACTTTTCTAGATCACGAGATAATGTCATTTTAGTGGGACCGTGCGCTGCCACCGCGCTGCTCTCCCAGTCTCGCATAGTGGGGAAAGATTACATTTTTTGACAAAACCACCCGACACGTACCATTTATTCTAAGACCTTCAAATTGATTAAAACCTGACCTAATCGATGTAATAACTGACTACAATTTATTCTCGGTCGGTTAGATTAACAAACAAAAAAGTGCTTTCTGAGTGATTTCCCTTTGCCTGTAACGTATCTGGGTACTTTCTGAGCGAGTTCCCCTCATATCTCACATATTGGAGTGCTTTCTGAGTGAGTTCCCTTTGCCTCTCACATATTGGGGCGCTTTTTGAGTGAATTTCCCTGGCCTTCCACATATTGGGGTGCTTTCCGAGTGAGTTCCCCCGGCCTTTCTCATATTGGGATGCTCTTTGAGTGAGTTCCTCTTGGCTCTCACATATCGGGGTGCTTTCTGAGTAAGTTCCTCTTGCCTCTCACATATTGGGGTGCTTTTTGAGTGAGTTGCCCTTGCCTCTCACATATTGGAATGCTTTCTGAGTGAGTTCCCCTTGCCTCTCAAATATTGGTGTGCTTTCTGAGTGAGTTCCCTTGCCTCTCACATATCGGGGTGCTTTCTGAGTGAGTTCCCCTTGCCTCTCACATATCGGGGTGCTGTCTAAGTGACTTCCCCTTGCCTCTCACATATCGGGATGCTTTCTGAGTGAGTTCCTCTTGCCTCTTACGTATCTCGAAATGAAACAGGCAAGAGAATCATACTTTTGTTTCGAGACGACTTTTTCTCTGAGTTTTCATAATAATTATGAACATTAATGTTCATAAACAATTTTTGTTAACAAATACACATTGTGATCATCTTTTTCATTAATTGAATAATTTTTATTTTTAATGTACTAGAACTGTCTTGCTTAAAACCCTGGCTATCATGCTTTTCATAGCGTCAAAAGCTCTTAATTACAATTATATGATTCTGTTAAGAAAGTCTTTGTAACAAATTGCTTATTTTAATGTAAATATTTCCTATAGACAAATTGCACATTTCGACATTATTTTATGAAGAGGCATATTTGATTACGCAACAAAATCATGAAAAAGTGGTCGAAATGTGTATTTGTTCACAAAAAATGTATAAATTATTGTTAAAAGTCGACTATTTTTGACTAATTGCAATTGCACATTAGTATCTGTCGTGTTTCATACAAAATCTATGGATTTTAAGTAGCTAATCATTGCAAATGACGAAAAAATGGATTTCGTTTTCATTAGTTTCTTTATAGTATTATTAACATTTTTTTCCTTAATCCAACCGTCTGAGAATAATTGTTATTTAGTCATTACATCGATTTATGTCAGGCTTTAATAAATTTTAAAGTATTTAGATAAGTGGTACGTGTCGGGCGGTTTTATCCAAAAATGTGCTATTTCCCTACTGTGCGACACTGGGAGAGCCGCGCGGTGGCAGCGCACGTTCCCACTAAAATGACATTATCTCGGGATCTAGAAGAGTCACCATCAATTTTTTTTTTTAATTAAAGGTGGAACTATAAGGAATTGGATTGTCTTGACTATAATTTCACCAAGTTTACCTACAATCGAACAACCACTTGCAGATCCTGATATTCCTGACGTATACTGACCCATGAATAACAAAATATATTTATATTAATATATAAAAGCATTTGAATTTAAAGTTTTACCATTTTTTTTCATAAAAGCATTTGAAATTGAAGGCATACAATTTTTTTAAGTAAACAAATAAAAAATATTTCAATTCATTTTCATTATAAATCGCTTAATAAATCAAAAGTAATAATATATATAATATACAGAGTGCACGGTCTTATTGTTTTCTTAGTTTCCCCTTTTTTCTTGAAATTCCCCTTTTTCCCCTATTCTCAAAAAACTTCCCCCTTTTCTCTTGAAATATACGATATTTGAACTACCCCCATAACATTACAAAATAGGACTTTTCAAATAAGTATTAGAAGGTGAACACTTTTTTATACCTACCTAATTTAAAAATGGAATATTCCAAATTCATCAACTGCAATGTAAAATTTAATGATTTTAAATTCAAAATATTTCCTACTGGTTCAAAAATTATGAAGAATTTGTTATATTCACAGATTTTACTAGTAAAGAATAATGAAAAATTACGAAATTTAAAAATTAATTTTTTGCTTAGTATCAATTTTTTTGAAAATGTGTAAAAACATGTTTTTTTGGCATTGAGTCCTATGCACATATTTAAAAAAAAGTTGAATATGTTAAATCTGAAATTTATTCAGCTGGAATCAAAGAGATATTTTATCATTTTGCTTTTTCGGAAAAAAAGTTTGGCAGAAATAAAAAATATTTGATAGATTTTCAGAAATGCTTCCAAGTTTTAAAATATTTATTTAGAAAACATTTTATATTCAAAAAATTTGCACAATTTAAAAATATTAGAGGGTTTAAAAATTTTGAAAGGATTAAAAAAGAATTTTCAAAAGACATGTGGGTAATTTTCTAATGATTTTTCAGTTTGAAAAATGAACTTGAAGAGAAAAATGCAAAAGATTTCCTCAAATTTCGAAAAAGAGTAGAAGATTTTAAAGCAAAGTGTTTCAATTTTGTAAGATCAAAAAATTAAAAATCGAGTGAATTCAAGAAATATTTAGAAGATTAGAAGAGATTAACAAAGAATTTCAAACTGTAAAAGATTTTATAAAAAGGCAGATTTTTAAAAAGATTTCAAACAAAAAAATTAGAAGCTTTAAGATATTACATTTTGAACGATTTTTCAAAATTTCAAGAAAAATTCGAGTCAGCTAAAAATATTTTCAGAAATTTAAGAGGTTTTGAATAGATTTAAAATAGTTCTAAACTTGGAAGCATTTCTGAAAATTTATCAAATACTTTTTATTTCTGCCAACCTTTTTTTCCGAAAAAGCAAAATGATAAAATGTTTCTTTGGTTTCAGCTGAATAAATTGCAAATTTAACATATTCAACTTTTTTTTAAATGTGTGCATAGGACTCAATAAAAAAAAACATGCTTTTACACATTTTCAAAAAAATTGATACTGAGCAAAAGATTAATTTTTAAATTTCGTAATTTTTGATTACTGTTCACTAGTAAAAGTTGTAAATATAACAAATTCGTCATAATTTTTGAACCAATAGGAAATATTTCGAATTCAAAAACGTTCAATTTTACATTGCAGTTGACAAATTTGGAATATTCCATTTTTAAATTAGGTAGGTATATAAAGTGTTCACCTTCTAATACTTATTTAAAAAGTCCCATATACATATTTTGTAATTTTATGGGGGTAGTTCAAATATTGTATTTTCAAATATCGTGTATTTCAAGAGAAAAGGGGAAAAAGGGGAAGCTTTTTGAGAATAGGGAAAAAGGGGAATTTCAAGAAAAACGGGGAAACTAAGAAAAAAGGGAAGATTGTGCACTCTGTATATTTTATATATTTTTTCGTTTAATTTGTTAGGCGATTTATATATTAATATATAAATATTAATATATAATATATATTTATATATATAATTTAAATATTAATATAAAAATGCTTTTATATATTAATATAAATATATTTTTTCACGCATTAATCTTGTCAATCACTTTAAAATGAATTATTCTTTCCACTAATTATAAGTGTCTTCAATAATATATTCAATAAATAATTTTTCTCCAATTCGAAATTATTTTGATACAATTTTTAAATTAAATAATTTATATATAATACTGTATACTATAATACCTACCCCGAAAGGGAAATGGCTTAATTATTTTCTAATGCATCGCCTTACATAATAACAATCATATTAGTACTACTCTTAGACTACAGACAATGAGCGGTCTTCCCGGGCTTCCGTTTTCTCTTACCATCAAATGCATCTTCACCGATTAAAAAATTTAAAATTTTTACAAGTTACTTTCCTTTACACAGGATTACCCGTTTGGCTCTGCCCTGATCTCTTGCTTTCTCTTATTTCTTCCAGTTTTTTCATCCACATCACTCCCTGTCCATTACCATCCAAAATCCATCTTACACATTCATCCACACTCAACTGTCCATCTTCCTCTCCTGTACACCTCTCTAACACATGTGCCCATGACTCCACTTCGTACCCAGATACTCTGCACAAATAGTCCTCTTCATCCAACCAATATCTACAAGCTCTCACTCCTACTCCCATTCTAAACCATATCACCCTATTCCATTTGTCTTCCTTTTTCATCTTTTGCAAATATTCTGGTTCCGACACCCCTTTGACGATCATATACCATCTATTGTACTTCGAATCCATAATCTTTCTCCATCTCTCTTCTCCTTGTCTTACTAATAGCTCTAATTCAATGTTCTGCCAATCCAGAACCCCTTCCTGTATATCACAAACACTCCTCATTTTTTTCCTTTCTTGGCTTAATGGTATACATACATACATACATACATACATTATAAATAAATTAGATATACATATATATTTTTCAGAGAGAGAGGAAATTTCTAGAGGAATTAATAAAAAAGTATATTATAAGGTTAATTATTAAGCTTTAAGTATTATTTTTACAATTATTAATTGAATAATATCAATAAATGTTTAAAATTTGTAACAATTTCAATTGTTTATCAAATGAATTAATTACATTAGCATAATAAACAATAGAGAAATATTATGAATACAATTTAAACTGTTTTCAAAATACCGATCATCTTTATATTCAATTTTCCTACTAATGAATTACATGTTTTCATGCATTTTTTATTATTAGTAATTACAGCTGCGCTCATTGTTACTGAAAACTATGTTCATCTTTTATTCTTACAAAAAGTATCATGTTTAAAATGAATTTTAGTATTTTTGCTATACATAACAATGCAAACACGGGCCTACGCGTTCGGAACGCCATCTATTGGATTTATTTGAACTACAATACCCCTCCGGATGCTAAGAGAACAGAAGAAGTGGGGGCGATGCATAGGGCCGCTCCGGACAACACTTATCGACTACTGAAGGGTGATCCACAAATATGAAGCACCCTACCGTACCGACCATAGATGCATATAGATCACTTCATATATATCTGAAGACTGCGTTACTTATAATTTAATCTTTGTGTCTTCTATAATTATTCACCATGGTCAGTTATTTCCAATTATTATTGTTATAAATATTTACTATTCATATTCTGAATCACATTATAAATTCTTTGTCAAATTCTAAGAAATATCAAGTCATACAAATGGGAATGCGCGGTCATTGACGTCACAGCCAATCATAAGATGAGAATCCTCACAAAGAAACACGGGAGTCGAATCTATTGACCTATAGTATTAATAAATTTTATTGAAGAGTAAGGAAGCTACGGTGATGCATAATATTTGAAAATACGGTTTTTTATAGTAAAACTTTTTTCTTCAACATAATTCAAAGTTGATGCAAAAATATTAAAGATTCCTTGGTTCGAAGTGAATCGATTGACCTATAATATCAATACATTTTATTGAAGAGTAGGGGAGTCATGGTAATTTATATATTTTGAAAATGCGGTTTTTTATAGTAATACTTTTTCTTCAACATAACTTAAAGTTGATGCAAGGATATAAAAGATTTCCTGGTTCAAGGCGAATTGACTGACCTATAATATTGATACATTTTATTAAATAGTAGGGAAGTTATGGTGATTTATATATTTTTAAATCGTTTTTTATAGTAAAAATTTTTCAATTTTCATAATTTAAAGTTGATGCGAGGTAAAAACTATAAAAACCCCCCTAAAAATGATTTTTTTCTTTGTCTCAGTAAATACGAACAATTTTGAAAAATGTTTCAAAGAAAAGTTGTAGGAAAAGGGGACACGCGTGACCGAACGCATATCTGTAACTGTTTTCTTCTTTTTATTGTTTTTCTATCGCAATCCTCTTTTTCTCGAAAAATACTGGTTTTAGGCGAAAAGTGTATAATGCAAAAAAGATGTATTTTTATACTAGCTACAACTTTCGTTCGAAACATTTTTCAAAATTCTTCGTATTTACTGTGATGAAGAAAAAAATCATTTTTATGGGGGTTTTTATAGTTTGCACCATGAAGACGTCCTTGTCGCCAATTTTCACTATGATTTTCGTAATCAGCGCATCAAAATACGTAAGTATACGTAGTTTCAACAAAATCCGAGGGTTCACCTATTCGGAACTGCACCCGTATAACTTTATGTTCCAATTATTTTAAAATAATTTTTCAATTATTGATAAAAATGAAGCGTATATTATTTCACGTTTAGTCTCAATCAATTGCAATTATAAGTGAACTGATACTCAATTAAAATTATATTTTTTTATTTTAATAATAGTTCAAATGCATCCCGAATTGGATAATAATTATTTTAATGAATAATAGTATCATAAATATGAGTTTTCAAATATTATTATCATTGTAATATATTACTCTCCCTTTTACGTTTTTAAGGGCTCCGTTCCCTTTACATCATCTACAATTTCCCTTAACCACTATGCCTTATGCTCATCTTAACCTATAATCACTTCGCCTTCTTATTATTTACAAGTTCTTAACTATTATCTTACTAGCTAATAACTATTACCTAGCAAGTGCGCGAGACCTTCCAGGGCTTCCGCTTCCTCTTACAATTACTGTTTAAGCTTTTCATAGACACGAAACACTAATTTTCCTTATCCATATTTCAAATTTGGGTTTCTCCTCCACAGCCGCTCAGTATCCACCTAACTTTATCTACCACGCTCTTTCCCCCTTCCTCTTCCCCTGTACATCTCTCCAACACGTGCTCCCAAGATTCCCTTTCATAGTCACATACCCTGCACATTTTCATTTCTTCACTCGTCCAATATTTACACTCATTCATACCTTCTCCCATTCTGAAACGTATCATCCTGGATCACCTGCACTCCTTTTTCAATTTCCCTAAATATTCTGGGACCCCTTCCATCTTGATGAATCTATACCGTTTATTATATTTTGACTCCATAATCTTTTCCCACCTCTTCTCTTCCTCCTCCTTACTTATTTCCCCCTTTACTACCTGCCACTCCGTCCCCTCGTCACACATTCTCCATTCTCTTCTAACTTTCCATTTCTCCTCCTTCCATCTTGAATGTCCCTTTTTTTCTCTCCTCTCTCTCTCTCTCTGTCCAATATTTCCTGCAGGCATGCTTGTACAACTTTGCTACCCTTACCACTCTTAAGTTTCTCCTAAAAATCTCATACCCTTTTCCTCTGCTTTATCACCAATTTCTCTCTCCCTTGTTCTTCTCTCAACATATAACCTGGGCAATTCCAGCTCACTCCCATAACCTATCTCAGAAATCTCTCTTGCATGTATTCTACTTTTTTGTACTCCTTCTATCCACAAATCTCCACTCCGTAACACATCGCAGACCATACCAGTGAGTCAAACAGCCATACTCTCATCTTCTAGTCCTCTTTGAATTTTCTTTTTCCAATCCCCCACACTTGACCCATAACCTTACTCGCACTTTCTATCCTTTTTTTTCACTTGCATACTATCTTTGTCTTCGTCACGTTAATCGTCAGGTCTTTCTCCCTCACGTACTCTTTGAATCCTTTCATTAGCAAGTTCATTCCACTTCCATTCTCTGCCAGAAGCACCACGTCGTCCACTTACGCTAACGAGTATATTCTCTCATTTCCCAGAACTTTAACTTTCCCCCTTTAACTTTTCTTTCCATCTTCTCTTCAAGGTCTGCTAACAATATGCTAAACAACAACGGGCTTAGCGGGCACCCTTGCCTAAGATCCCTCCCTGTCCAGATTTCCTCTCCTTTCTGTTCACCGATCCTCACCCTTGTCTTTGGCTCCGTAAATACCTCTTTTATCCTCTCAATCAGCTCTTCGCCACATAACTTTCTTTCATTCTCTTCCATAAAACTTTCCTATTCACCGAGTCGAAAGCTGCCTTAAAATCTACAAAGATTGCTACCAGTTTTCCTTTCTTCTGTCCCAGGTTCCTGTTGACTAAATAATTTAGTACGAAAATGTTATCCACTGTCCCCATCCCCTTCCTGAATCCTGTTCGATTGTGTGGAATACTTCCAAACCTGTTCTCCACTCCTTCGGCCATCCTTTCCTCTCCATACTCTATTATATACTTCCCAAATCTCTTCTCTAACCGTTCTTCCACCAAACTTCAACGCTTCATTCTTCATCCCATCCTCTCCTGTCGCCTTATTTCTGTTTAACTTCTCAATTGCTTGATTGACCTCCTCTCTGGTGAACACATTCCCACCTTCTATTCCTCCCACCTTGATCTTTCTACCATCCCCCCTCACCTTGCTATCTACCCCTCCTAGAAATTTCTTGAAATATACAGTCCATTCATTCATACTTATCTCTTCATTGATTTCTTTCCATTCACTTCTTTCTCTATTGATCACCTCCCATTTTCTTCCTTCCTTTATTCCTTTTTCTACCTCCTCCATATACCTAACCTTCTCCTCCTGTCGTTTTACATCCAGTAATTTCTCGTGTTCCCTTTTTCTTTTATTATACTCCTTTTTGGCTATCTCTCCTCTTCTCCAATTCTTCAACGATAACTTTATACGCTCTTTACTCTCTACACATTCCACATTCCACCATCCTCTCTTCTCCCTTCTTTTTTTCTCACTTGACCTAATTTCTTCCACTATCTTCTCTACCCTTCCCCTCATCTTACACAACATCTCATCCACGCCTCCCCCATCTTCAATCAAACCATTCTCTCCTTCCATTCTTTCCGTATATTCTCTTAGCTTATCAACTCCCTATTTACCCATATTCGCTTTTTTCCTTGTCGCTCCCTCCTTCTTTGTTCCCTCTCTTCTCCAATTCCCGCATTTCAACGTTGCAATGACCGGATAGTGTTCTGACTCTATTTCGTTCTCTACTTCCATTCTTTTCAACAGCCTCCTTATCCTTTCCTCGGTCAGAATGTAGTCAATCACTGTTTCCCCTTTCCCTGCAAACGTAATCTCGCCTTTCTCATCCCCTTCCGAGTTCCCATTACAAATAAACCATCCTGTTTCTCCCAGAATTTCCAACAGAGTACTTCAACTTCCGACCAAATTTATATATATATATATATATATATATATATATAAATTTTCATTAACACAGTTACATTTTCAAACAGAGTATAATGAATTTTCTATACACAAAAGCTCATCGTATTGATACATGTACTTATAATGTCTTCTGAGGTTATGGAATAAAGTTGGGATGAGTTTCTCTGTAATTAAGGGTTGAGGTTTATTAATTCCTGTAATCCATTTTGTCTTTACACTTATGTCCTAGATTATTTATATAGAACAATATTACTTGTAATAAAAGAAACGACATTTACAGCTTATATTTAACACTCTATATTCAATTATAAAACTATTAATAATTTGCACGTGTTCTGGTCATTCGTGCTCTTCTCTCCTCCCTGACTCTCATGCGCATGTGTCTTTGATTACAATGTAGCCGAGGCTTGTTATCATTGAGCGGCAAAATTCAAATTCCAGAGAGAAGAAATATGGCGTCGTATTTCTTTACAACTCCCCCTGCCCCCTCCCGCTGCAGTAAAAGAAAGAGTGAAGAAACATTAGTTTGCTTGAGCAACATCCGGAACTGGTATAAGCTTCGTAATGTGGAAGAGTGACTCTGACTTCTGTCGATCTGTATGTATTTTATAGATTGAGTCTCAAATATTTTTTTTATAATTTTGTATGGTCCAATTTTCAGTTCGTCTAATTTTCTTCTATTCAATCGGTGGCTATTTTGAACGTAAACTAGGTCTTCGACCTTGAATTCATGACATCTTTTGTTTTTATCACATTGTTTCTTATTATATTCATGTGATTTTTTTGTATTTTCTAAAGCAAGTTTTCTATCTTTATATACTTCATTTTGTGTTTTGTCTTGTTTTATCTCATTTAGTAGAATGGTGTTGTTTTTACCTTCTGATAAGTATCTGAGAGAGAATTCTGTTACTGTATGTTCAGTTTCATTGTATTTTTCTACACACTCATGTGCTATAGTTGTCCATGCAGTTTTCCCTTTTTTCTCGTTTTTCTTGCATCTAATTTTATTTACTATTGCTTGATCAAGTCTCTCGTTCAGGCCATTTCAAAATGGTGCATTTACTGCTGTGAAAGTCAAAATTATGAATCATATTTATGTCATAAATCATATTTATTTTGTTATCTGGCATGACATTTTGTATTAGTTTTATGAAGTCACTCGAATTCTGAGTTTTTGACGTCAAAATGGTTGCATATATTGTAAAGTGATCAACAAGCAAGTGCAAATATTTTGTTGTTGACCGTGAAATTCCAAATCCTCCAATTCCAGCTATAGAATCTATTTCATAAGGGTAAGTCGCAGAACCTATTTGAGACATTAAGCCAATTTTCAACTTTTCTCTTGATTTGTTTTTTATACAAACTTCACAGTTTTCGCAGGATTTTTTTATATTTACATTTAAAATTTTTGTGATGTAGAATGGCTTTATTCTAGTTTGCATTTGCCTTATTCCTAAATGGCAATAAATGAGGTGTACTTTTTTTATAAGTTTTTTACTGAAACTTTCTGAGCGTATAATTTTCTCTTCTCTTATTTTTTTATAGTATGTATTGTTCTTATATATTAACTTGTCTTTATCGTTTTGAATATCTTCATTTTTTTTTATCATTCTGAATATCTTTCAGTTTTATGAAATTAACAGTTTTTAAAATTTCTTTTTCATCTAATTCTAATACTGGGTTTCTGCTTGAGAAGTCTGCTCCTAAATTGTCCTTTCCTGGCATGTATTTTATTTCAAAATTGTGTTGTGATAGGTAATGCATTAAGCCACCTAATTCTTCATCTGTCCTAGACTTAATTTTCATATTTTTTAAGTGTTTGTGGTCTGAGAAAACCGTGAATGATCTCCCTATGAGCCAATGCTGCAAGAAACCCTATTGCTTTTTTTTATTGCTGAACATTGTATGTAAATAGCTTTCTTTCTTTTTCGGTGTTCATTTAGTTTTTTTTTAAATATGCAACTGGCTTATTATCTTGATTTGATTCTGTTTGTTTTAGTACAGCCCCAATGCCTTGTAGGCTTGCGTCCTCGTAAATGTGTATTGGTAGATATGGATCAAAAATCGTTAAAATTGGTTGAAAACAAAGTAGTGATTTCATACTTTCAAATGCTTTTGAAACTCCTTAGACAAAACAAATTTTCGTCCTTTTCTTAATAGGTTATGCAATGGATCCAAAGTAATTGAAATGTTTGGTACATATTTGCCATAGAAATTCACCTTTCCGAAAAATTGTCGAGTATTTTTTCTTGTTTTTGAGAAGGACAATTTTTTATTGAAATTAAATTATCATTAGGCGTACTAATTGAAAGCAACCGTACTATTAGTCCAAAGGCTGGTTACCAAAAATCGATACACACCAAATTTGACAAAAAGAATGATTTAATTGTACCATATAAAATTATAAATTGAGATGTTACACTGGATCGCCACGAACACGCCAGTTCGCTTCGCACAAATCAAATACGCTATTATATTTAAATCTTAAAAGTTATTCTCCAGTAATGTTAATACACAAATAGATATGATGCTAACAGACCGGCCATCCTACATTTTGATTGTCCTCAATCTTATTTTCAAGTAAGCCATTACACTTCTACAAACAATAGTTCAATTGAACCTTACCCTACTACATAATCGTCGAAGCGTTTTGGAATTCTTATTGTGCGTTTTCCCAAAACATTTTCTCGAGCAACCTCCTTGGCTGTCAAAGACTTGCGTTCCTCGGTTTCTTCTTCAGATTGGGGAATGGTTATCTGGGTTGTCTGACATGGTTCTTCTTCGTTGATAACTTCCAAATCATCAGAAAGTTCCTCACCTTCCGCCTCGTCCTCTCTGCTCACCTTTTGAATCGAGAACCCGCAATCGTTCGCCACTGCCTTTCGAATGAGGCAATCCGAACTACCGTTGTCAATGTAACCGGTAACTAAATATTTACTATTTATCATTACCTCTTTTAAGGTTGGTTGTCTATTTACCATCTCTGTCGTTCGTGTCTCCTTCTTTGACCCCTCCTCCTTCTTCCTCTCAGGGCATGACTTGCTAAGGTGACCTGCCTTCTTGCATTTATAGCATATTTGAGGATGCTGATCGATTGGGCATTCTCGTGATAAGTGCCCCAAATCTCCACAATTATAACATTTCTTGACATTCTTGTTTATATTCGAATTTTGTTTTAATCCGCTCAAATTTTCCGTTTTCTTATGAGTTTGTTGTGTTTTGTGGGTGGCACTGTCACCTCGAGACTTCTCTGCCCTTTCGTAAACTTTTCCTTTCACCGGTCTTCTAGTTATATTCGCTCCCTCCAAATCCGCCAGATCCTCTAAAAATTCTTCTTCGGTAATGTGCTTTCTCGCACTTAACTGCAAATATAAATCTTGTGACCATATCCCTGTCAAAATTTGTTTTTTCGTTTCGGTGAAATCAAGATTTAGTTTTCGACAAAGGTACATTTTATCGATAACGTACGTCATCGTTTCTTCATTTACCTGTTGTTTCCGTTCCGATGATAATCTCCAGAAATCAGACAAAGACTGCGCTCGTATGAATATTCGAAAAAACCTTTTCTTGAAATCATCCCAAGATTGGATTAAATGCCGTTCGGTCGACCACCATGCCCGGGCTAAATCTGTCAATCCCGTTACTGCCGCTTTCAAAGCTGTCTCCTTCCCCCATTTAAATAACGTCGCCATATCATCTATGTCTTCCAGCCAAATCTCAGCTGACCTCGGTTTACCCTTTCCGTTGAATTCTTTGACTTTAGTCACAGTGGGTTGAAGCCAACGATGATTACCTGTCTCCGGATTTGACTTGCCTGGCTCACTAGGCACACCAACTAACGCTTTAAGCAAAGGTAGATTCGCCAATAATAATTCCGGGCTATCCAACATTAGATTTGCCAGTAAATCCTCAACCGTCTTTTTCGACCGACCCTCGAAGCGACCTGTCGTCTGATAATCACGGTCTTCCTTAGAATCGGATCGATTTCGGACATTATTGTAATCGAAATTAGAACCTGGATTGGGCTGAGGTATCGCTGCACTGTCGCCGTGAATGTACATTTCACTGCGTACCGCTGCCGTTCGCGAATAAAGAATTCCGGATCTTCCATTCTCACCTGTCATTGCACTATGTCTCACTTGTACTTCGTGATCGTCACGCATGCGCGGATAAGGTGTTGAACGACCCTGAACATTATTAAAATGTTGACCTGACATGACCTCCCTTCGAATTTGATTTTCTCGCGATCCTAATTTTGCACGTTCCCATTCACCGTCCGGTGAATTTTCCTGTAATAATCCATCATTAAATCTTCCGATCAGGTTCTCGCGTACTCGTATCCGAAGATCTCTGTCGTTTGCTACTTCGTACTCTCTCGAATCTACGGAAAACGCATTCTCCGCGCGTTCATATCCTGACAGCCAATTTTCACGCTCCCGTTCAAAATTTTCCCATTCTTCCGCTGGCACAGTCACGTATCTCCTGCGCGAACCGTCAACATTAATTTGTTCTGTCGAATTTATTGTTTCATGCGATCGGCGGCTATCAATAGATTGATAATCCTCGAAATCCCATAGTCATTGATTTTGACCGAAGTTCTCGTAATTTTGTCGCGACACGTTTTCGATGTCGCCTTGAAATCTTTGTTCTACCGAACCTTCGCCTCTCGCCCCCTCACTCACCTCGCCATCTCTCGCCGGAAGCCGATCGCCATTCTGAAAACCGCGCCGTGATCTCAGATTCCTATTACCATAATTCGGAATGCTCATTTTTTTCACGTGGCACCAAAACTGTAACTTCCAAAATCTTACTCCTTCTCCAATTTCACATTTGTCACTCACTGGCAGAAATCACTTGCCTCACGTACAAATACTAAAACGCTTCGAACAAACAAAGGACAGTTCCCCTGTGCTGCCTCCGCACTTTGTGGAAGTTGGGAGAGTATCCCACTTCTGAATTGAGAGCAACCGTACTAATAGTCCAAGGGCTGGTTACCAAAAATCTATACACACCAAATTTGACAAAAAGAATGATTTAATTGTACCATATAAAATTATAATTTGAGATGTTACACTGGATCGCCATGAACACGCCAGTTCGCTTCGCCGTCCTCCCATAATCTGACCTCACTAGTCAAATCCATCTCATCTCCGGTCACCATTGTACAGCACAAATCAAATACGCTATTATATTTAAATGTTCAAAATTATTCTCCAGTAATGTTAATACACAAATAAATATGATGCTAACATAGTTGAATTGCTTCTTATTTCGTGGCCTAAATATTCAACTGAGTCTGATGCAAAAATACAGTTTGAGAGTTTTAATCTAAATCCTTCTTTCACAATTGATTCTAGCAATTGTGATAGGTGGTTGATATGTTCTTGGAAAGTTTTCGAAAAAACCAGAATATCATCTATATAATTTGCACTAAAATCTGAGGGTTTAAGCTTTCTTATTATATTACTCAATATTCTCTGGGAAATCGCTGGTGCTGTTTTCAAGCCAAAGGGTAAACAGGTCCATTGGAAATGTCCTACTTGAGTTACAATTGCAGTCTTCTGTCTATCTTCAATTTCTAGGGGAATCGACCAAAAAGCTGAGTTTATATCCAGAGTCCAGAAAAATGTGCAATCCCTTCTTTTCACTATTAAATCTTCAATTAACGGGAAAGGTTGCGATTGATGATTCACGATTTTATTTAAGTCTCGGAAATCTATGCATAATCTTGATTTCTTTCCTTCATCTTCTTTATAGGCTGATTTCACTGGAGCGGCGAATGGGCTGTAAAATTCTTCAATCAAATTTGTATTCAATAATTTTGTTATTTGTTGTTCTTTTTGTTTTTTGTCTCCTATAGTGCATCTGTACGGTCTTCTGCAACAATACTTATCGATTAATAGATCGATACGTGCTTCATAATCTTTGACAGTGCCTATATCCTATATATGTATAGTATCCTATATATATATAGTGCCTATATATATATATATATATATATATATATATATATATATATATATATTTATTTTTAGCAAAAATCGATTGATATTTATCGATTAGTTTGTTAATTTCCGATTGTTGCTGCATTTCCAAGTATGTTACAATTTGTCGTGTCTATATGTTCATCAAAATTTATTTGGTAATTCTTAATTCTGTTTTTCATATCTTCTTTTTCTGTTATGAATTTTTTATTTATATTCTGTATACTATATTTATTATCAAGTATATTGTCAGGAGTAACTTGAATTTTTTGTGTGATTTCCAGGTTTTCATCTTGTCTCAATTGGACATTTTTTATACAGTATAATCCGATTAGGAAATCGTGTTCAAAATTCTCGTTCTCTATCAACAAAACATCAATTTCTTTTTCAATATCAAAAATCTTAGTATTTAGGGTTACTATACCATTTGATTTTTTCACACCATTAAATAGTCGTTCTTAATTTTGCGTTTTGTAAATGGTCAAATTTTTTTTCTTCTAGGTTTAATAAGTTTGAATAAATTAAAGAAGCATTTGAACCAGAGTCGTATACGCCAAAAATTTGTAACGTATTATTTAACAAGAATTTGTTTTTGATTAATGGTGGTACTGTTAGTTTTTTGGATCGCTGGTGTTTAATTCTATTTCTAATCCAGAGTTATTCACATGCCTTGTGTGTTCTTTCTTTTGTTGTTCATCATCTTTGTTCCTAAACCAGCATAGAGCATGGTTTTCGTTTTTTCCTTTATTTTCAAAACTTTTAGTAGTCTTTTTTTCTAAATTGTTTTCATTGACCAAATGCTCTAGTCCTCTGACCTCATTGAACATATCAACTTAAGAATTACGTGCTAAACTGCTACGATGCCAGTATTATCCGCGTTCGCGGAGGCTTGATGGCGCGTATGCATACTCTGTGGTGCCAGAAACACCCAGAGCTTCAACACGTTTCGCATCAGTCTTTGCGAAATCAAGCCGACTACCTCCGGAAAAATGGATATGTACGCGGAGCGCTTCCTCAACCGCTGCTTGAACAAGCTGCAGACGGAGATGAAAAGACATTAAGATCAACCGCAGAAAGCAGGCACCTTCTGGAAGATGATCGCAATTTCAGTACAAGGAGGAACATCAATATGCAAGTTCCTCTTAAGCCCCAAGATCTGGCTGAAATGGATGCCTCCCTTCGTGGAGATATCTCGAAAGAGTCCGACCTCTGTACCATCAATTGCTCAGTTTATGGTGCTGCGAGAGCTTTGGCTGATTCAAATCGAAGGCTGAAACCGACGATGGATCAGAAGACAAGAAGACGCTTGCATCAACTGAACAAGAAAATTGGATGTGCAAGACAGAATGCGTCCCGTGTTCAATGTGTGATTGACTACATAACATCTGGTAGACCGTTCACGGAAAGGGTTCGAAAGTTCGTCCAAGAACTAAGGACCTTGAATCACACACTAAACAAGTCAAAGCTGCTGACAATCAAGCAGCATATTGTTGACAAAATAAGGCTGTTATCTGACGCAAGGAGGAGGATACAGAAGAGGGAGAGATGGATCAGGGAGAATCAACAGTTTCTTGCTGACCCATCACGCCTCTTCAGTGATCCCCCTGTTTTTGTAAAAAATCCACCCAAGCCCAAGGAGGTAGAGACTTTTTGGAGAGAGGTGTACAAGATCCCGAAAACACTAGAGTTGAAAGAAGATACCGACAATATCATCCGCTTCAAGGAGTTTTGCGACAGCCTCATAAAATCTGAGGAGGGGTGCCCATCAGTCACTGCCGAAGAGGTGAGAAAAGCTATACACCAACCTTGATGTCACCACGCGTAAGATCATGCATATGCATAAAAGCTTGCATATCAATCCGTCAGTTCCGCGATTATACATTTCACGCCGTCAAGGCGGACGCGGACTTCTGAATCTCCAGTGTCTTCATAACCGAATTGTTTTAAGTACAGCTTACATCGTTGCGAATGGCAGAGACCCTCTCCTGAAGATGGTCAGAAACCACGAGATGATTGGCGAAGAAGCGTTCCTTTACAAAGCCGCGGAGCAAGCTGCCGAGACCCTTGGCCTGAATTTTAACATCAGAAGTGAGGAAAGTGCATTACTCCATCTAGATGTTTCACGTCTAAAACCCGAAGTAGAGAAAGCAGAGGTTGAAAAATTTCACCAAGAGCTGCTCGACAAGCATATGCACGGAAACTTTCACAGGAATGTAGAAAAACAGTCCTTGTCGAAGGAGCAAACTTTTGCTTTCCTCAAATCATCAGGGCTCAACTCAGGTACAGAGGGCTTTATTTTCGCATGCCAGGACGGTGTCATCCCCACCTTAGCATACCGTCACCGCATTTTATGTCGAGAAGTTCCTAGTGATAGGTGCAGAGCGTGTCATGCATACGCTGAGTACCTAGAACACATACTATCGGGGTGTCCGACCCACGCAGGAACAACGTATATCTATAGACATAATGCGGCTCTAAGAGTACTTTATCACCACCTTTGTCGCTCTTACGGTGTTGGTCGCGACCCTGCCCTGCCGGACGCTCCAAGGGATATAGAGTCAATTGTCCGAAACGAGAAGTGCCAGATTTTCTGGAACTACGATTTTCGGGCAGCAGTCTCCGTTGCGCACTCGAGGCCTGACATTGTTCTCCAAGACTTCGAGAAACGAACTATATTCGTGATCAAATTCTCGGTTCTGTCCGAATACAACATCACTGCAAAGGAGAAAGAAAAAGAGGAGAGGTATCAAGACCTTAAGAGAGAGCTGCAACGACTGTGCTCTCGGAGGGGCTAAATTATCACTGTTTCGTAACCTTAAAGCCATACCCGCGTGCCCAAGATATGCCAAGGCACTTGCGAGATGGATGCAGAAAGCTGTCATCCTTGGCTCGCTTCGTGTCCTCAAGACACACGAGGGTTTCGCCGGCCTGCCGTTGTGATTTCGTCGTGCCCTGTGACCACCCATCTCACGGATGTGAGACGTGGCCATAAGTGTATTTTACACCTATAAAAAAAAATAAATCTAAAATTCCTTTTCAAAAATCATTTGAAGTTTTAGTTTTTGTGTTATAAAATATTTAAGCTGGTCCAATCAGGAGCGCCGTACAAACAGCCGTGTATACGTGAACGGGATTTCAACGTAGTGTTATCCCGTCGCGCTAAACCCACCTCTGCGCTCGCTTCTATAACACTGCATTGAAATCCCGTTCACGCACACACGGCTATTTATATAGCACTCTTGATTGGTCCAGCTTAAATATTTTTTAGCTCAAAAACTAAAACTTCAACTGATTTTTGGAAAAGGAATTTTCGATTTATTTTTTTAATTTTTATACGGCTATATGAGTCTATATGAGTCAACGGCGATGCCACGCTGAAAACACCAGTTCCCGTTAGATCACTGAAGTTAAGCAGTGTTGGGCGCGGTTAGTACTTGGATGGGTGACCGTTCGGGGAATATTGCGTGTTGTTGACCCGTCGTGGGAGTGGTGGACCCACACTGGTAGTATTTATCCACCTAGAAACACTACCCGAATCGGGTAGTGAGGCAATGAACTTTCGAGTTCGAAATGCTAATCAATTTTTTTTTTATATGAGTCCCTTCTAGAAATAATTAATTAAAAACAATTCAGAATGATAGAAAGAAATTTGAGTTGTTTCTAATCTTGTTTCTTAATCGTGTGTGCACGATTGGGAACGATTGAGCGTTGCAAAGTTTCATTCTTTCCCAATCGTTCCCAATCGGGCCAATCAGTAGTGGGATTTTGAGGTGAAGTTTTTCATCAAATTATTTATTTCATTGACTATAATTTTGTATAAAAAACAACAATTAAAATTAACTAAGAGTAAAACTATTCGGATTCTTCTTCATCTTCTAATATCCTACGGATATTACCATTTTCATTTGTTAATTCGTCACCCTATGCCCCTCCATCACTCTCACTTGATGGCAGATTTGAGCCGTCCAATGTTGGGTTCCACACGAAATCATCGTCAGGAAAACCCTGAATTTTATCTGTCTCTTGTCCTTCTCCTTGTGTTAGGCGCCGTTTTTCTCTTCTGTAAATGAAAATAAATAATTATTGTGTGCCGAAAAAACTTGTTTTAAATTACTATTTAAATTTATAATTACTGGCATTAGGCGGTCTTTGCAATTCTGCAATTTTTGCAGATATATGTGTCGCTCAATGTAAAAGTGGTGTAAGTCCACATTTTTAGAAAACATATTTTTTTGCCGAATTGGTCTAGATATGATCCAATTCGGCAAAAAATTATGTTTTTTAAAAATGTGGACTTACGCCACTTTTACATTGAGCGACACATATAGCCCTTCACTTTTTCGACTGCATTGTCAACGGCTTCTTCGGACATGTTCAAAGTCTCAAGCCAGTACCTTGTGATGTCTGAGAAAAAATATACAGTTTTGTTTTATTGGCATGTAAGGTCCCATAGTATTCGTTATACCTTGATTTTGGAAATTGTAGAAAAAAAAGAAATCGAAAGTATAAAACTATATGTATTTAATAAAATTGTGAAATAAAAACCTTTAATGGCCAACACTCTGGTTGGGTCCAACATTTTCGGCGCTCTTGTCAATGACCCTGGCTTTCTTCTGTTACTATTTCTACCCGTATCCGTTGAATTTTTCAATTCCTCGGGTGAGAAAACCATATCACACAATAGTTTTACAAAACAATGGTGGTGAATTGGAGTTGCAAGCTTCATTGTAACTGCTCCATGCAATCCAAGCTCCATTACCCATATGAATCTGTAATTAATTTCATTCGTATGTTTAACTTGAAAAAAGCGAACATGAAGGCCACTCAAGACAAAAAAAAAATTCCAGATTATTTCCCGTTTCCCAACCCATTTTCCTGTCAACATAACTTTTCAAAATTAAGCGATTCAAGTTTTCTCATTCACAAATTTTCAATCTAAAATTATTTAGTTCGCAACATTTCCAGTTTAATTATGTAAGCATGAAGGACTTCATCTGGGAATTCTCTAATTTTCGAAAGTTTAATATTACAATTAGCCTATTTGATTCTGAATGTAGTAAATCTATAAACGTCGGAGTACTAAATGGCTTTCATATTTAATTGCAGGATTTTGAGTTATTCACACGACAATCAAAAAGGTTAAATTTCCCTATATGTTAATTGTTCTAATTCGAACGCTTTTTATTTCAAATGGTGCCTTTTAATTTCAGAACAAATTGTTTAATTTAAATCGCTATTAGTTTTCAATTTTTCAAAATAAAGTATGAATTGTAAAGTGTTGAGCTAAAATTATTCAATTTTAATCCATTGAAATGGATTAAATGGGAAGTGCTTCCAACTTCAAATCGTGAAATTTAAACAATTTTAGTTTGAAATTATTCAAACTCAAAATTGCTCAAGTATTACATTTTTATATTTAAAACTGTCCACTTTTTATAATTTCAGTCTAAAAATATTAAATCTTCAGGGATTTAAATTAGTAAATGTTTTGAACTATTATGCTAATAATTTGAAGTAAATTTATTGAATCCAGAATGACTGGATGAAAGATTGTTGAATTTCAAATTTCAAATACTATAAATTTGCAATTATCTAATTTATCAAGTTTCGACTCAAGATTATTCAACTTTGAATGTTAAAATTGAAAAAATTCCAATTGGGCTTTCAAATTCAATAATTCAAAATTACAAGTGCTTCTAACAAAAATTTTGAACGAACTCCTTCAATCTCAGATTGTTTCATATGCAAATGACATTTAAAGCAATTGGATAACTTTCTCCATTGAAACTGAGAGATTTAATAATCTCGGTCAGAGAATAAATTAACTGCTGCCAATTCCAGTAAAGAATTTCGCTTGTAGAAAGTATAGGTAATTTACGTTATCATCAGAATTTCTCCGGTAACCTGGAGGCGGGTATGGAGATGCGGCCTTGTTTACAGTCTGCTTATTGAAAATCCTAGCTGAAAATTAATCAATTGTTTCAATCTGTGTGATATTATCTAATTATTTCATCCATATTCATCAAAACATCATCATCCATCTTCTGCCGTAATGCTTCATATCTGCTTCCAATTTCTCTAGCTTCCAGTCGCATCTCATCCACGATTTTTAACTGATGATCTAATAAGCGAGTGAGATTTAGAATCGTTTCCTCATATTTCAAACATCGTTGATGAAAAAAATGTTATCGCATGACGGATTGTCCTTCGACGAAATTCTTGGTTCTGACGAAGAAGAACTACTTAACAACTTGTCGAGATTCTTCGTCTGTATTAAAGGAGTAGTCTGTTACTCAGATGAGCCACTTTTTAATGCTTGTTAAGGCTGTAAAACATAAGGTTCATCATTTTCTGACAGAGAGGAAGTACTTTTTATTGCTTGTTCATACTGTAAAGCATTAGCAGCTGGTATAACATGTTCTGACGGAGCAAAATTACTTGACAAGTTGTCGACATTCTTCATCTGTGTCGAAGGACGAGTTGACTTTGACTTAGTAAGGCTCTTTTTGAATTTTTATGCATTATTATTTGACGGAGCAATTCTTTTCTTCGAAGGCTGCTGCATATTTTTGTCAGGCAAGGGGACATTTCTTATTTTTGCAAGTAAGTCTTCTTGTTTTTTTTTATATGCTTCTCAATTTCGAGAGATCTTGAAATTTTCACAGCCTTCTGTAGAAATAAAAACAAAAATGACGTGAATTCGAAAGCTGAATCTAGTTTTTGATAACGACTTTTGATTTCATAGAATCCTAATTACTCTCTAATTAGATTAAAATTCAATTTACTAATGGGCGATTGCCATAAAGTTGACCACGTTAAACAAGTCCCAGTATTTTCCCACTTTTCCTTTTAAACAACAAATTTCAGCAACGTGTAAAATTCATCTGTCATGTTTCCCCCTTTTTAGGGTGCCCAATAAAAAGATGCACTTTTGAATTTTACAAACGCTACCCCCTAAATTTCTTCATTTTGTTGAAAAAATACTGTCTTAAATTTTATTTTATTTTTCAAGAATTGTTAAGAGGTTCCGCTAGGCCATATTAGGTCTGAACATGAACTTTCTTAATTGTCAATTTTTAATAAATGCAAATTTTAAGCTAAAAAATTATTTCACCCCTAGAAAGTATTTGTTATTTATAGAGGAATAATCCCTAAAATGGATAAAACAAAAATAAATTTGTTTCAACATATTATCAGGCCTAGCATAAAGAAATTGTTAATTTCAGTACAATTAATGGTCTGAGATCGCCCCTGAACATTTTTTCCCCTGGAATGATGTGCACAGGATTTCTTTTACCATATAAATACCCAAAAAAATGGAAATTTTTAATACTTTAAAGATTCCTATAGTAATTTAAAATGTATTATTACCAAATATTTGCCTGAAAAACATGTGAGCTAGTTAATTCAGGTCGATTTTTATGCAATTCTGTATGTTTATAAGTTTTGCTTATCAAGTTTCTTAACAATTCATTGAATTTTTAATTGCCCAAGATAAGGCTTGATAAAAAATTACAGGAAAACATACATTTTAAAGTACTATAGGAATTTTTAAAATATAAAAAATGTGTATTTTTTGCGTATTTCGAAATTCAAGATTTTTTTCTGTCACCGGGTATAAATATATTTTTAATTTATCATTTCAAAAAAATATTCTTTTTGTATAGTAGAAAAAATCATATGCACATTATTCCAGGGAAAAAAAATGTTTAGGGGCCATCTCAGACCATTAATTGTAATGAAATTTCTAATTTCCGTATGCTGGGCCTCATAATATATTCAAACCATTTTTTTTGTTTCATCAAATTTAGGGGTTATTCCTCAATAAATAACAAATACTTTCTACGGATGAAACAATTTTTCAGCTCAACATTTGTACTTATTCAAAATTGAAAAATATCAACATTCATTTTCAGATATTTGCAAAATTTAAAAATACACCTTTTTTTGGACACGCTACCCTTCATACGAACATATATTTGAGCTGTTTTTCAAACTTTATTGCGTTCTCAACAATCTTTTTTTCTAAAGTGGTCAACTTTTTTTCCAATCAGCCTAGTATTGTTTAAAATTTAATTCATAAATCGTGTATTATATAAAAAAGGAACACAGTGAAACATTTTTCTTGAGCAAATACATAAAAAAAACTCCATGCTTTAAAATCTTACTCAATAATCGTCACACTATTATTATTCAAACGCAGCAGCCTGCAGCTGCGTTTAAATCTGACGCTGAAGTTTCGAGATATTTAAGATTATAACGTAGACGTTGGTTTCGTACAATTTCTTGTATTTCCGGCAGAGTTCTGTTAAGGAAAAAAGAAGGAAGTAATGACAACTCGTTTGCAAAATAATGATTTCCTGAGAAAATCTTCTAAAATCTTTCAACATATCTTTAAAAATGTTTTAAACCCTCTTGCAATCAGTTAAAACCTTATTATTTTTCAAAGTCGACTTGAAATCTGGCGGGCAATGTATATATATA
>CAKNXH010054760.1:0-19065 GCA_932178445.1 Andricus quercusramuli | reverse complement strand
TGTTCCGGAGAGTTTTTGAGCAGCGATTCGACGGTAGAAATAAACTTGCCTTAACCCTTAAAAACGTGGGTATATATAGGCAGAAAAAGTGATTGGGGATGGAAAAATAGTCCCTTCGTGGACCATTTTTGAGAAGATTTATTGCATTCTTGACCCAGATCCTGGAATAGTGCGTAGGTGGGAGGCCACGCGCCGGTGTTTCCAATGCATTTTCTCGAGGGGTTGTCAACCGCCACATATCATTGTGACGTTTATAGCCTTTTCACCAATTGGGCCATAGCAGATGGGCCTCGTGTATTTCTTCGTGGGGCTTCCGAACTTCTGATTGGTCGTGACGTCAATGACCGCGCATGCACATTTGTATGATTTCATGTTCTTTAGAATTTGACATAGAATTTTATAATATGATTCACAATATAAATATTAAATGTTTATAACAATGATAATTTATAATAATAGATAATGATTATTAATAATAAGAGATACATGGTTTAATTTATAAATGATGCACTACTCGGATATACATATAAAGTGTTAAATATATATATGGTCGGTAAGGTAGGGTGCTTATGGTAATGATAGGTACTGAATATTTATCATAATTGATATTGAATGAATAATAATTATTATAAATAACTGAATATTGTGTTTATATAGCGGTCACAGGGCGTGATATTTCAATAATCTATGAGTGTTGTTCAGCGAATATATTCAAAGACTACTTGCTCTCATGGTAATGATAGATTATTAATATTTATTATAATTGATATTGATAAATGATTATTATTGTAAATAAGTGAATGTTATGTTTATATAGCGGTTACAGGCCGTGGTATTTCAATAATCTATGAGTGTTGTTCAGAGAATATATTCGAAGACTACTTGCTCTTATGGTAATGATAAATTATTAATATTTATTATAATTGATATTGATAAATGATTATTATTATAAATAAGTAAATATTATGTATATATATAACGGTCACAGGCCGTGACAATATTATTCATTAAAATAATTACAATTGTCGAATAATTTGAAATTATAAGAAATAACAACAAGATAAAAGTAGGCCATAAGAAATAATGTCACCCTCGTTTTCTAAAAATATGATGTTGTTTTCAAAAATCTGCTTTTGTTCATGACAATGTTTTATCGTCGAGACTGAATTATCTTGCATCAAGAGAATCTGGAGCAAACGGTTTCTGTATTGAATATTTTTGTTCATGGAATAAATAAATAACCAAATATGGAATGATACATGAAGTAAAAAATAAATTTATTCAATATATGTATTATTTATTATTTTTAGATCTATAATTTAATGATTTTCCAATAATTGTTCATAGTCGGGATTTTCATAATTCAAAAATTTGTCTGTGTCGACAATTTTATTTCCGGAATTATTACATTTGGAATATTTTCTTTCGAGGGATTATTAATATTTCTTTTATTGTTTTCAATACACTCGAGTTTTGAGAAAGTTCACAGTGAATTGTTAAATATTTCATCAAAATTTCCTCAATTCCCTTATCTTTCTTTAAAATTAACTTGCATTTTATAAGTACTATTTTTCCAAAAATTCAAAACGATCTTCGAAGATTTGAGATATACCGAAAACCACAATTTTTAAAAACTTTCAAAAATTTGCGAAATTACCGATAATTCCAAAATTTTCAGGAATTTCAAAAAATACTTAATGTAATTTCAAAAATGACAATAATTATCAGAAATTTTTAGTATTTTCAAAAATTTCCCAAATTAACAACAACAAAAAAATTTTATTTTTATAAATCACTAAATTAAAAAAATTTTTGAAAGTCAGAGAAATGTTCAGAATTATAAAAATGTCCAAAAGCTTCAAAATTACAACAATTTTCGTGCAGGAAATTTTTTTATGCGATTTCAACTTCGTGAAAATAAAACATAAACTGCAAATTTTTACGAGCGGAATTTAATGCGTCTTTTGAAATAAACTCGCCGTAACTTTTTTTTACTTCAACGAAATGACTTGAAATTTGAACCTCAAGCGTATTATACTGTTTTGGTGCTTACGGAATACGATTTGTGTATAAAAAAGTAAATTGTTTAACAAAATGGCGATGTTTAACAATAGCTACTTAATACCATGCCTTTTCACATTCAGCGGAAAAAAGTATCGAGGATATTTTCGAGTTCAAAGAGCTTTCCGCGGAAAAGTTCTTTATAAGGGTCGAAAGAAGTTTTTGGGAAAGTATCAGATTTTTGAAGCTAAAAATGAGCAAGGCAGCGTAGTTTGATGTGAACCGGCGAAATACGCCATCGCCTTCCGTCTGCGGCGTGAGCGTCTGCGAATGCGAAAAGAACAGACACATTTCGAGGACGTGCAGGCAAACAAAGATAAAAACTAGCGCATGCATTTCATATCATTCACGTGATAGCCGGCACAATATTTTTGATTTTTATGAAAAAATGCCCGTTTGAGGTACGTTGAGCAAATACAACTTGTTTTCACTTTAGAAAAATCCAACTTTTGCGTAATTTTCCAGTAGATAAAATAGAATATTTTCGCGTCGAAAAAAAACACAAGATTTGATATAATTGACATCGTAACCATTTCCCATGTGGTGGGTAAATCTGAACACGTTAAGTCGATTTTGGTTGCAGGTAAATATTACTCTGAAATCGCTGTAAAGATTACACTTTGTTTTTTCTTTTTATACATCCAAATACATACAAAAAGTACGGATTTTGATTTGATGAATTTTTTGAAGTTGAATACTTAATTAATAAATTAATTTTCGATTGTAGCATAATTTGATGCAGTATATCATTCACTTTTGATTCGATATAATCGAGCAATTGTAAGATCGTCTTCTCGATTTGGATGTTTAATGCAGATTTACATTAATTCCCGTGTGAAAAAATTTCGTGACAGTTTTGTATCATGCTAAAGCCACTACAGTTTTTCTCTAGCTTGTCTATTCACGTAATACTAGAATGGCGCAACACTGGCGCTGTCCAGCTTTTATACGTGTTTGGTTCCAACCTTTCTGCTGTCTAGCCCCAGTCTTGGCGCTATCTAGGAGTTCGTTACGAATTATTTTTAATTAAGAATGATATAATTAATAATAAATATAATTCGTTACAACTAAATGTACACTATTACACATTGAAGATAATAAACCATAATTATTGAAGGTGATTGAAATCTTAATATACGAACTGTATTCTTAACAACGATTAACTTTTTTCAATTGAATTATATTACAATGTACACACGAAATATACCCTATCGATGTCTACAAAATGAAGAGAAAATAGAAATCGCCTATTGTTCAATAATATTCCCTCGCAAATTGAGATAGATCTGTAATCCCGTTTTTTCAGTTTTGCCGATAAAAAGCGCCGAGCTTTTTGGAAATTTTCAAATCAATTCATTGAAAGGTGACGGAAATTCAACTTTAAAGCTACATCCATCCTTTTTGTCGGCGATACTTAAAAAATGAGTTACCGATCTGTCTCAATTTGCAATTTAACATTATTAAATAATATACGATTTTCACATTTTTCTTTAGTTTACAGACATCACTAGGGTATATTACCTACGTCAATCAAAGTTTTAAACAATTCCAATAATATTTGTCCAACTTAAGATATTTTATTTCTTAAAAGGTAGTTGAGTTTGGGGATTTTTTTCTCACATTTCCATGCTTATTATTACAAAGAACTATCCGCTAGAAAAGGCAGCAAATATAAACAAGTTCCATCTCGCTATTTTCTACAAACTGATATCTGAAAAAAATTAAATTTATGACTTTTAAGATTTCCTTCCGACGAAATTGATTAAAATTTGAAAATATTGGCAAAAAAAAAAAGAATGCGCTAGTTTTTATCTTTGTTTGTCTGCCCGTCCTCGACATTTGTCTGTTCATTTCGTATTCGCAAACGCTCGCGCCCCAGAAGGAAGAAGATGGCGTCTTTCGCCGGTTCACTTCAAACTACGCTGCCTTGCTCATTTTTCGCTCTGAAAATCTGAAACTTTCCCAAAAACTTCTTTCGACCCTTATGATGAACTTCCATGGTTGCCGAAGAGAATAATACGATTGGGGTTAAAATTTCAAGTCATTTTATTGAAATGAAAGAAATGTTACGGCGAGTTTATTTTAAAAAACGCATTAAATTCCGCTCGTCGAAATTTGCAGTTTATATTTCATTTTTCACAAAGTTCAAAATCGCACAAAAAAATGTCCAACAAAAGAATTGTGCTTTTCATTAAGCTCTATATGCTAATATTTTTTTCGAGCGGTTTTCTTCAAATTTGAGTTTCAGATAATTTTTTGCGTGACTTTATCTCGAATGGAAGGCAAGGAATACGAAGCCAAGCGTACCGTCGGTTATTGCATCCGGCTCCTCAATTATGAAGATGACTTTGTTGCAAATACAACCGTTTTTGCTCAGTACCAAAATGCACAACATGTTTTGTCATAAATTTCCTTTGTGGTGAAATCAAAACAGCATTTTATTATGCGAATGATAGCCAAATGAAGATTCAATTGACAAAAGCGTTGTTTGTCATATAAATCGGGAAGGTGAGTGACTCGAAATGGCCAAGTTCAGAGTGACCAGAATGAAACAGCATGTACAGTAGGATCTATTCATGCCTTCATTTTTCCCGTTGGGGTTTCCCAGAATGATTTACATTAAAAATGGATCATCATTTCCCTTTTTTTCTTGTTTTTTTTTCACGAAACCAACCGCGAATCATTGACCTGCAAAGTTAGCCTCATTTAAGCGCATGCGGAAGATTTGGTTTTTTTTGTTAGTTTTCCTATGCAGGGCAAACGCTTTTTCCTCGCCTTCTCCAATATCCATTTTGAATGTTTTTTGAAGGTTATCTGGACATATCTAAAAAGGATTTCTGGGTCAATCCCAGTATGATATTGCAATATAGAGCCAAAGATTTTCCCTTGAAACGATATTTAGTAACCTATTTGTTTCTTAAAGTTCGACTTTTGCACCACTGGCCAGTTCTGCGCCGGTAGTGATCTCCGGCACACTAGCGACTTTTTCACCTGGGAAAGTATGGGTGAATTCAAGATATAAATTAGGGCATCAGATTTAAAACAACTTTTCGCTTGCATAATTGTTATTTTCAAAATGATAAGGCTTATCGCGGGCGAAATAAAACTTCTTTTTTGTGAATGGAAATAAACAACTTGACAAAATAACAACCATCGTTTGTTTTCGAACAAAACAAAAAATAGGAATCGAATTACGCCTGCTTCACGTGCACGCAATGAAGCGTTTTCAAGAGAGATAACTAAAAATTCTATCCGTCCACGAAAAGTGCAATTATTTTTAAAATGAAAATGTTATAACTGCAATGCTTTTTCAAATCACGTGCGCTGAATTCCAGACCAATTTCATTCATACTTTCATGTTTTTTACACTGCTGTCAATTATATAGCAGACGATGCTTTTTCACTGAAAATTTATCCTTGAACTGAAATCCATGTGAACTGTGTCTTACTTTTTTCTATGTTATAATGATCATAAATAAAGAAGATGATTCAGTGATATGTTAGAACTTGAATGAGCCGAAGTTCCCGCTAAAATGATGTGTGCAAAAAAATAAAAGGCTGACATTTTCTTACAAAAAGAATCACTCGACTAATAATTTATGGTCTAGTAGTTGGTCGCTTTTTTCTAACCGCTTGTCAGCTACCGGACACCATGATTTATTAATGTAAATAATCATTAAATAATAACTCAAAAATTCAATAAAAACTTCCGGAAATTTTTGGTAATTTACCGCGTGTCAGACGATGGCGCGTCAGGCTTTCGTGATGTAGGTCCCCTCAGAAGAGGCTGGTTAGGTACCAAGGTATAGGCCCCATTTCAAGGGACTAGCCTTGGCAGTCAGTAGATAGGTAGGGAAGGTTCTAGACCTTTTTTTTCCGTACGATTAGAACGGAGTCTGGATATTAAGACGGAGTCTAGATATGCAGGCTGCTAGGTGATGAGTCATCAGTGTTGAGGTATCTAATATCGAATAATATAATATAATATAATATAATTTGCGATAATGTGTGAGGAAAGTTAAGAGTGCTGGGAGATGAGTCATCGTCCCTCGTGAGCCGCCGCCCGGGAGATAAGGTGATGACGTACATGGTGGTGTTGCATTTCAACCCCCGTATATAATTGCTTGTTATTGTCAAGATAATTCTGAGGAAAAAAAATAGTCGGTGCCTTTGAAGTCGAGGGTGCGTATGTGATATGATTATTTTTAGGGCATAAATACTTTCAAGGTTATATTTTGCAAGTTTAAACAGGTTTCAGAAGAAGAGTGCATGTACATTCCTCATGCACCATAGCATAATATTGCCAGCCAAAATAAATACTTAATTAAAATTACCCTTTGACATTTGCCGACATCATGCGTTAGGGGTATCAAATTTCAGTTAACGCTAAACAGTTCTTGGTAAACAAAATTCGATTCTGATGTCGTCATCTTATTTCCAGGAATCCTTATCTACAGCTACATCCTGCTTTGACAATATGAACTTGATTTATTGCTTCCTTTTAGATAAAAAATTTTAATTTAAGACAAAATCCCCTTTGACTCTTGCCGACATCGTGCATCAGACGTCTCATATTTCATATAATATTAAACAATTCCTCGTAAACAAAATTTCAGGAATCCTTATCCACAGGGGGTTACCCTATGATGCAACATTGATGATATATAAGGGGGCGCTCTCCTCTTCATTTTACCAGTACAATACTGACACTAGTCAAGAGTGCTTGTTGAATAGCAAGAAAAAGTGTGTTTAATACCTAATTGCAAGCAAATTTTCTCTGTGATTTCGGAAAAAGAACTGATAATAAACGTGCACTAATGAACTTGAATTCTGCAAAGTGTTTTTCATAATTGTCTGCTGATTTTTCAGTTTAATTTGAAATTGGATTTGGAAATTCAATTCTGATGACGTCATCATAGTTCCTGGAATCCTTATCTACAGGGTTGCCATATTTCATCAATTTTGACACTATCTGCAGTGTTGCCAGATTTCATCAATTTTGAGACTACCTACAGTGCTGCCATCTTTCATCAATTTTGAGACTACCTACAGAGTTGCCATATTTCATCAATTTTGAGTCTACCTATGGTGCTGCCATCTTTCATCAATTCTGAGACTATATATGGGAGCGCTCTTCTCTTTATTTTGTCAGTGCAACACCATCACCTGTCAAGTGTGTATGCTTATCGAATAAAAAAAAGTGTGTGTTGGGGACTATTTAGAAGCAGAATTTTTCTGTGCTTCCCAAAAACTGATTTTGCGGTAGTGAGCTTTGAAAATCTACGAACTGTTTTTTCATAAGCCTCTGCTGATCTGACTATAACTTGGAAAATGGATGTCAATGAATATAAAAAAATCCTACAAACCATGAAGGCGGGGTATCAACTCATACTTGAGAAGCAACCTCCATCAGACGATGAAATTAGATGGTGGACGAGGGAAGGAACGAGGAACATAAGAATACTGAACAAAGTGCTGAGGAAGAACAAAAATACATCTCTGGGTCAAAAACTGGGATTTTCAAGGAAATAGTGGCTGGTGAAGAAAAAATAGGTGAAAAAAGTGTTTCAACTCAGAATTACCCTATTCTAACAACGGTAAATGTTGGTGGATGGTTTGAGGAAAATGTGAGAGAACAGGTTCAGGCTAAAATTGACAAACTGAAAACGACAGATTCGGGTTGGACTTTAATAGAAATTGTGAACTTAAGGGTAAATATCAATAGATACGCCCCTTTTCAGGTTAGGTCTTCAACTTTCGTTGAATTACCCGATTTTATTCAGAGAAAGAAAGTTGTGATCAATATAAAAAATAAAGATTCATATTGTTTCCTCTGGTCAGTAATGGCAGCTCTTTATCCTGCCACAATTCATTCTGATCGAACTAGTTCTTATCCCCAGATTAATGGTTCAGAAGTAAAATATAATGATATCGAATTTCCAATTACTCTTGAGGATATTCCGAAAATTTAAAAAATGAATGGCCTCAGTATAAATGTATATGGTCTAGAGTTTGATGAATATAGCAAGAAGGAGGAAATTGTTCCAATTTTTCTAAGCCATGAGAAATCCGAGAAACCTGTTATTCACCTTCTCATGATTGAAAATACGGAATTTGATTCAGATACCGAAGTGTATCATTTTTGTTTAATTAAAAATCTATCTCGACTAGTAAAGGCACAAATAACAAAAGATAATGGTTCCACATACTTTTTTTGTGACAGGTGTTTGAGCCATTTTAAATTCGGGAAATCTTTCGAAAAACATAAAGTTGCTTGTGAAAGCCTAAATAATTGCACACTAGTACTTCCCACGGAAAAAGATAACATTTTAAAGTTTAAAAATCATAAATATAAAGAGAGGGTTCAATTTGCAGTATATGCTGATATAGAGTGTTTGTTAGAGCCAGTTACCAATATTCAAGGAAATGCATATCAAAAACATATACCTACAAGTGTTGCTTACTACACAAAATGCAGCTTTGACGATTCACAATCTGATCCTCAAGTTTATCGTGAAAAAGACTGCATCACGTGGTTCGTCAAGGAGTTGAAAAACTTAGCTGAAAAAGTAGGTTCTTGCCTCAAGAATCCTGCGTCAATGGGACCCTTAACTGCAAAGCAAGAGTATTATTTCAAAAATGCCAAAGTTTGTCATATTTGTGAGCAAGATTTTGCCAAAGATGATGTGAAACATCGAGGTCACTGTCATTTTACGGGGAAATACCGTGGCCCTGCTCACGACAGATGTAATGTAAACTACCAAGACTCACATACAATTCCTATAGTATTTCACAATTTATCTGGTTATGACGCTCATTTTTTCATAAAAGAATTGGCCACAAGCTTCGATGGTGGTATCTCATTATTACCCATCAATAAGAAAAAATATATATCCTTTACCAAGAGTGTGCAAAATACAAACGTAAAACTGAGATTTATTGACTCGTTTCGCTTGATGACAAGGAGCTTGTCAAAATTAGCTTCAAACCTGAGCAATGACGAAAAACTTATAACAAGAAAATATTGTAAAACTGATGGGGAATTCGCATTACTAACGAGAAAAGGTGTATTTCCGTACGATTATGTTGATAACTAACAGAAATTGGATGAAGATCGTCTACCAGCAAAAGTGGAATTTTATTCAAAATTAAACGATGAGGGTATAACAGATGAGGATTATAGTCATGCTGGCAAGGTTTGGGATGAATTTAATTTAAAAACTTTAGGTGAATATTCAGACTTGTACTTGAAAAATGATGTTTTTCTTTTGGCAGACATTTTCGAAAGTTTTAGATGTCGTTGTATTGAAACTTATAATTTAGACCCACTGCACTACTTTACAGCACCTGGACTTTCCTTCGATGCTATGCTAAAGTATACTGGGATTGAACTCGACCTATTAACAGATGTAGAAATGTTATTACTGATTGAAAGTGCAATCAGAGGTGGTGTGTCTCAGTGCTCCAATAGGTATGCGAAGGCGAATAATAGATTCATGGGCTTGAATTTTAATCCATTGGAACCCGAATCTTACATAATGTATTTTGATATAAATAATCAGTACGGACAAGCAATGAGTCAAAGTTTGCCCTATCCTGATTTCAAATGGTTTACAAATTTTGAAAACGAGCCAAATTTTTTCAATATTCCTGATGATTCAGAAATAGGCTATATTCTCGAAGTAGATTTGGAATATCCTGAAGAACTCCATGATTTGCATAAGGACCTGCCATTATGTCCAGAGCATTTTGTACCTCCTCTTCCTACATCTAAAATTCCTAAACTAATAACCAATTTGAAATCAAAGACAAAATACGTTCTCCATTATCAAAATCTGAAACAGTATTTAAAGTTGGGAATGAAACTCGTTAAAGTTCACCGAGTTTTACAATTCGAGCAAAAACCTTGGCTAAAAGACTATATTGATTTGAATACAGAGTTGAGAAAGCAGGCAAAAAATGAGTTTGAAAAAAAATTTTTTAAACTCATGAATAACACAGTTTTTGGCAAGACCATGGAGAACGTAAGGAAGCATAAAGATGTTAGGTTAGTAACAAAGTGGGAGGGTAGATGGGGTGCAAAAGCCCTTATTGCCAAACCAAACTTTCATAGCTGCACTATCTTTGGTGAAGACATGGTGATAATTAAAATGAATAAAACCAAAATTACTTTTAATAAACCACTTTATATTGGATTCACAGTTCTCGACCTATCAAAGATAATGATTTATGACTTCCATTACAATTACATGAAGTACACCTTCAATGAGAAGACCAAATTACTCTATACTGACACAGACAGCTTGATTTACCACACTACAGTTCCAAACTTTTATGAATATATTAAAAGTAATTCGGCCAAATTTGACACCTCAGACTATCCACCAAATAATATCCATGATATTAAATTATTGAACAAAAAAGTCTTGGGGCTCACGAAAGACGAATGTAGCGGAAAAATTGTAACAGAATTTGTCGGGATAAGATCAAAATTGTATGCCTATAAAGTTTTTCGGAATGACGAGGGAAACAAGAGAGCTAAAGGTATTAAAGGGTCCACATTAAGGACAATAACGTTTGAAGACTACAAGCGAACTTTGCTACATTAAGAAACTCTTATTCGACCTCAACGGTTGATTCGAAGCCGAAAACATGAAGTTCACTCGATTGAACAAAACAAGATTGCTCTCAGCTGGCGAGATGATAAGAGGATGCTGCTTCCTCGTACAACCGACACACTTCCATGGGGCTATAAAACTCAATCACAGGAGGCAATGGCTGTGGATAAAGATTAATATTCATTTTTTGATAAATGAATTCCAATTCTCAAAGAAGAGTTGAAAAAAATATGTACAGCGATTTCCGAAACATGTGTAAATGTTCATTTTGTGATAAATGAATTTGATTCTCAAAGGAGAGTTGAAATTATGTACAGCGATTCTAAGAAAACTTGTGTAAATGTTCATTTTTCCCAATGAATGAATTTAATTCTCAAAGAAGAATTCAAATTATGTACACCGATTATTAAAACTTGTATATAAGTATTAACGAAAGACATCCTAATTCATGTATATGAGTAGAAACAAGCGAACATGAATAATTTGCTACAAGAAGGGCTGATTTTCAACAAACTAAATTAATTTTCAATCAAGTAGTTAAATTGTAAACTAAACAAGGTAGATTTACATAAAACATGGAATATTTCTTCAGTTGAAGAAGTCCTTTTCAACAAAGGAAGAAAAAAAGAATTTTCAACAACATCGTTGAATTTTTCAACAAAGAAATGAATCTTCAAGTCAAAAGAGGTAGTTTTGTGACAAAAAATGGTATAATATCATTTTCATTTGCGAAAATGAATTTAGAGAAAAAAATTATTATAACAAAGCTCAACTTTCACCCGAGTATGTCAATTTTCTGGCTAAAACACACATTTTCAACAAAATATATAAGTTTTGGAACAAATAATTGAATTTCATAATAATTCAGTGGAATTTTTCAACGAAAGTTTTTGGTTCAGAACTTTATTTTTATACAACAATGATAAATTAATTATCGAAAACGTAGATAAATATACCAAAAAAATAAATAAATTTTTGGCCACAAAGATAGATTTTTAAGCGAACTGGATTGATTTTCACCAAAAGAAAAGGAATGTTCAATCATGAAGAATGATTCCCTAACAAAAAAGGTAAATTTTCTGTTAAATGAGATAAATCTTCAAACTTAAAATGGAACAGCTGAAATTCTAGTAATGAATTGGTAATAGTTGGTATTTTAAGTAATCAACAAATAATTTTACATAGATTTATTTTACATAGGAATCATTGATGTCTGAAAAACGTCTATTGCAACTCGTGAAAGACCCCAGAAAAGTAATAGTTTTCATTATTTGAATTTCTTCACTCATACTCACCGACAGAAATTGCCACCAAAGACAGGATAACGAGCTTCATCCTGGGCGTAATTCAAAAATTACAAACAAAAATCGGAGAATGAGAATTTCAGTAGAAACAGTAATTTTACTTCCTTCTGTTCCTAATGATGTCGAGGAACTGAGTTTGCGCCACTTGTATACTGAAAAATTTGATACAGTTACCTTGTCTCCATTTGAAATTGGTTCATCATGAATAGAAAACACGCTTCTGAAACGCATTCTTTCTTATCAAGGTTCTATTCACTAGAGCTTAAGCTCAGTCTGAATAACATGTTTTTCAACTAAAATTCAAAATTCCAAGCATCTTTTTATTAAATTCTTTTGAAGATTTTTTTTTTCATTTTCAAACTGCAGATTCAAATGTTTTGCAGAAAATTCGTTCTTTTTTTTTAAACTTGTACATTTTGGATGAATATATTTTTCTTTATTGACTGAAAGATCATGTTTGGCTGAGAATTCAATTTCTTTGTTAAATATTGAAGGATTGCAAGGATTGAAAAAAGAATTGCATTTACAACCAGAGAACAATTATGTTTATTTTGAAGGAATTTTTTTATAAACTTCGTTTTCATGTGACATTGCTTTCTTTCTCCCCATTGGAGAAATTATTATTTGATACCATTCCTTTAATTTAAAATAATATATTTCAAATGAATTCATAAAATCCATAAGATAATCCATCTATTTTTTGTTCAAAAGTCCACTATTTTATTTTTAATTTAGAGTCCATCTTTTTTTATTCAAAATTTAATTAATTTGTGAAGAAATTTCCAGCGAAAAAGATAATATTCACAACAAGACGTTTAATTTTCAAAAATTGAAAATTGCATTAAAATAAAGACATTTTAAATTAAAGATATTAATTCTCGTCCAAAAACATGAACTCAAAAAGATAAAAATTCAACTGAAGATTCACTAATTCAGTTGAAGATTCCTTTCTTTGATTGGAAGTTCTTTTTTTCAAAATAAATTATTAACTGGAAAGTTCTCTATATAATTTTTTCTCGTGAATCGATATTTTTCAGTTGAATATTAAACTGTTTGTTGAGAAATTATGCTGCGTCTAGTCGCCCTGAAAATTCAGGAGGACTTGAGTAATTGAATACTATTCCCGAATTTCGGGACGACGAGAAACTTTTCGTCGAAATTGATATACTTTACTAAGAATTTGTCTTTCCAGGAAAAAATCTTTTTCTTGTTTGAGAATTTTACCATTCAGTGAAAGCTAATCCTCTTTGTTAAAGATTCATTATTTTAGTTTAAAGTTCTTTTTGTTTTAACTGAAAATTTAAATATTCTACTTTTGTTCGAAAATTCATCTTTTTGGCCAAAAAGAAAAATTGTTTCTTGAACATTTCGAAAAAATTCTCAATTATGAGAAAAAATGTAATAGATACTATAATTATCATATTATCGTAATATTAAATTAATATATTTTGAATATGTTAATCATTATAGTAATTACAATTGTCGAATAATTTGAATTGATAAGAAATAACAAAAAGATAAAAGTAGGCCATAAGAAATGATTTTACCTTCGTTCTGAAAAAAATGTGAATCAAGAGAATCTGGATCAAACGGTTTCTGTATGGAAAACTTTCTTTCGCGGGAATTCCATTAACATTTTTCTTATTGTTTTCAATCCATTTGAATTTTGAAAAAGTTCACTGTGAATTGTTATATATTTCATCGAAAATTTTTTAATTCCCATATCGTCCTTTAAATCCACTTTCATTTTACAAGTATTATTTTTTTCACTCCTATTTTACTTAATTTAACAATAATTTTTGAATTTTTGAAACATCGTTTAATTCACTGAAATTCTTATGAATCTATTAAATTTACCCTAAATTCTCATGAATCAATCCTGAATTCATATAAATTCACATGGAATTCTAATTGATCCGATGGTATGATTTTACTAAAAACACATTTTAAATTACGACAAGAATCTTTGAACTATGAAAAATGTGTATTTTTAATTTTAGGATCTTTTCCTATCACCTGGTATGAATATTTCTCCATATTTTTTGAAGTTATTTTCTATTGAATATGTTTTTTTCATATTTTATAAGAAACCCATTAAATTAAAAACAATCCATTTGATATGTGTTGGGCTTTATAGCCGTCTTGTAATGATAATTTTAAAATTGTAAAAATAATATTCTCAAACATTTTTATTTTTCCAGGTCATTGATTTATACAAAAACTTTTAAAGCTTTGCGAAATTACCAATAATCACAAGAATATTAATATTTTTGATAGAAAATTCTATTATTCAGTGGAAGTTAATTTTGATAGTTGAAAATTCATCATTTTAGATAAAAATTCATTCTTCAACTGAAAATTCAACTATTCCGTCCTTGATTGGAAATTCATCTTTTTTGGTTAAAAAGAAGAAATTGCTTTTTGCATATTTCTGAAAAATTTTAAATTATGAGTAAAAATTATTGTAGATATGATAATTACCATATCACCATAATATTTCAATAAAAATAATATATTATTAATATATTAATCATCATAATGATCAAAATTGTCGAATAATTTGAAATGGTATAAAATAACGAAAAGATGAATGTAGGCCATAAGAAATAATGTCACCTTCCTTTTCGAAAAATATGTTGTTTCAAAAAATGGGGTGTTTATACACGAAAATGTTTCATCGTCGATACTGAATTACCTTCCATCAAGAGAATTTGGAACAAAAAGTTTCTGTATTGCATATTTTTGTTAATGAAATAAATAAATAATGAAATATGGACTAATTCATTAAGTGCGCCGAAGAAAGGGGGCTTACTCTGAAAAAATCGAAATCGAGGTTTTGACACCTTTCGATAGTTTTTGAGTTGCTCTTTTTAATAAAACCATCAAAAAAAAATTCCGAGCGTTATTATTGCTAATAATTGAGTTGATAGGTACTTGAGAAATCGTGCTTACGCTCGAGAGCTCGAGATCCCGTGAAACACCTCCCACCACTCACCACTACATCTCCGCGTCTCATCTATACCCCGTCCGTGAGCAGCACCGCTGTATGCGTGAGAATGTAGTGGCAAGCGGAGAGGGAAGATTTCGTGATCTTCCCTCTCTCCTAAAAGTCGCGTCTATCGGCTCGACTTCGACCGCTCGTCCTGAAAAATCTCGCTTTCCAGAGTAAGCCCCCTTTCTTCGGCGCACGTCACATATGTTTTTTGGGTCGCTCAATCCGAATCCGAGGTCCAAAAAACCCCAGCACGTCAGGGTTCTGACATAAATTCATAAAACCTCATAAAATTTCATTTTCTCAAGTCCGGGGGTCAGCCCATGTTTATTATATGTTTTTGGGGTCGCTGAATATGAATACGAGGTCCAAAAAAACCCCGCACGTCAGATTCGGATTCAGCGAGCCCCAAAACATATAATAAACATGGTCTGACCCCCAGACTGGAAAAAAAATTATGAGGTCTTATGAGGTTATGTAAGAACCCTGGCGTGCTGGGGTTTTTTGACCCCAGATTCGGATTCAGCGACCCAAAAAACATATAGTCAACATGGTCTGACCTCCAGGCCCGAAAAACGACTTTTTTTGTTTGGGTGTGTTATTAGTTCTATGGAACGACTGAAAAATACTGGAAAATAAACTTTCGGCTCTTTTTTATGTAATACATTTTTTAATGCATGACTTATTTTATTAACTTATTGTTTAAATAAAAAAAATTCATTGTTAAAGAATATTTCAATTCAACTTTTTACTGAAAATGTGCATAATATTTCTCATAATTATTACTTTTGTTATATGAATTTTTCTCGTGTATGGTTTTTTTTGCATTAAAGAACCGAATTACCCAAAATTTGCAATCACCAAAATTTGCGAAATTACTAAAATTATAATAATAATTGAAGGATAAAGTAATGTTCTTCTACAGGAAAACGGCAGATTGATAAACTTTTTAATGAAAATTGTGATTGACACTTACGAAAATCAATATTCATCACTCTATATGCAGTCTCAGAAACCCTCTTAACTTATTGTCCGAAAATTTCAGTCGAAATTTCTTTTTTGTATTATATAAATGAGTTCTTGACCTTTAAGGATAACATTTTATTGAATGCTACATATCTTCTTAGTAATACAGTCCATTACACTAAATTCACACATTTTCCCTTGGAAAAAACTATGATGATTTAACACACCAGCAACTGCGCTTGCCTTTAAAATATATGTACTAGTACTTATTGCCTGAAATTCTTATTTTTTTATTTTGTATTTTTTTTTGTACTACACAGTGAATATTTCAGAAGATCCCGTGTGTAATACAGAGGATTCAAGTATGAGTATAGTCTATAGGCGAGAATGCCAATTTTTTTTTAAATTTATGTAGTTATTTTTTGTTTACAAGCTCACACTAGATCACATTACCAGTTTATAGTAATAATAGGTTATAATTAGATTGTAGAAAGATCAGAAGTCGTCATATGTGTTTTATCCTTTGGTTCACTTGCCATTCCCGTGATCCGTTTTAATGGAGCTTCCTACCCCTGAAAGTAAATCGACATGAAATATAAAAATGACCACCATAAACTGCCCGCTATGCGTGCATGTCGCAAGGAATGAAATTCAATACATGATTGTTATTTCAATCAAAACCGATTTCAATTTTTATCAAAATAACTTGAACCCTCAAGCATAGAAGAAAGTTGTTTTTATTCATAGTACGGTATTCATTGGCTCTTAGTCTAATAAACGTTTCTTCAGTTCAAAGCAATTTCTCTTCATTGAAAGATATTTCTTTGAATGGAAAAAAATTCTTTTTAGTTTCAATAGCAATTTCTATTCAGCTGTAGGGTTAGTAGGATGACGCGATAGGAGAGTAGAGTGTAAGTAAAGAGAAGGCGAAGGAGAACTAGGAGAGGGACTAAAGCAGGAGGAAAATTAAGGATGGGGCAGTGAGGGACAACTTGGAGGTATGTAAAAGACAGTAGATAGGTAGGGGCAGTTCTACCCCACATTTTCGGACGGAGTCTGGATATTAAGACGAATTAAGACGGAGTCTAGATATGCAGGCTGCTAGGTGATGAGTCATCTATAATATAATATAATATGATATAATACAATACAATACAATACAATACAATATACAATACAATACAATATAATATAATATAATATAAGATAATATAATATAATTTATATAGCGTGTGTGTGTGAGGGAAGTTAAGAGTGCTAGAAGATGAGTCATCATCCCTCGTGAGCCGCCGCTCGGTAGATAAGGTGATGACGTAGACGGTGGTGTTGCATTTCAACCCCCGTATATAATTGCTTCTTATTGTCAAGATAATTCTGAGGAAAAAAAAATAGTCGGTGCCTTTGAAGTCGGGGTGCGTATGTGATATGATTATTTTTAGGGCGTAAATACTTTCAAGGTTATATTATGCAAGTTTAAACAGGTTTCAGAAGAAGAGTGCATGAACATTCCTGATGCGCCATAGCATAATATTGTCAGCCGAAATAAATATTTAATTAAAATCACCCTTTGACATTTGCCGACATCATGAGTCAGACGTCTCATATTTCATATAATGTTAAATAATTCCTGGTAAACAAAATTCCATTCTGATGACGTCATCCTCGTTCCAGGAATCCTTATCTACAGGGGGTTACCATATGATGCAATATTGCTCAATTTCGAGAAACGAATTTTACGTGTTTCTGTAGAACTTTCTAGAACAATGTTGCATTATATGATACAATACTGTGCAATTTTGAGAAACGACTTTTACATGTGCTTGAAGTTCCGAACGTTCATATGATTGAAACTGTTTACTGATGACTTTGTAAACCAGAAAAAGCTAAAATCTTTGTTCGTTCATATTGGCAATAATTTATTATTGAAACAGAATTATAATGCACAGTAAAAATAATTTTATAAAAATGCCTAAAATAGAGTCGGAAGGCATGCTGCAATCAGTAGTAAACCATATTTACGCAGTGAAAGTGCAAGTAAGTACTTATATTAATTTAAAAAAATATATTTTCATGTCAAGACTGCACGTGACTTCTAAGCTCAAACGGAGAAAACTTTTTTGTCGCATTATAAAGTATAAATATGTTGTTAATTTATGTAATGATGTTTATTTGTCAACTTCAACTTTAAATAAAAAATATTTCTGCTTAATTTTGACTTTTAATTGAGAAAATAAAAAATGGCTAGGAATCGATAGTAAACGAGGTTCAAGCTTGGGTCAAGCTGGACGACCAAGCCTGGCAATATAACTGGGTCCAAGCCAGATTTGACGTTTCATTCGAGTTTGGCAAGGCTAGATTACCAGGCTAGAGCCTAGTTTTGCCAAGCCTGGGCCCTGTTCGGGCATTAACCACATTTCTGAACAAGTAAATATAATATGAATATAACAAAATATTTCAAATTTCAATCACCCACTAAAGCTACTGTATTAGTAGATGAGTAAGGCTGGGTCCTGAACCAAAAAGTAAGACGGAGTCTGGTTACGCATTATAAGGTTGACTCTGAATCTCACTTTTGAGCCACTTTTACAAGATGGACTCTGGATATGTATGTATTCTATTCATGCTAAAAGCTTCTAGAACATTCTCGGAGTGTCCTGATGACATCATGGAATAATATTGCGCAATTATAAGAATCGAATTCATGTAAACAGTTTCAAGGTTATTTTTTATCTCAATTTAACATTTCATGTAAATACTTTCAAGGTTATATTTCGCTTTATCCTCGCATTTTCTACTAAATCATATAGTTATGAGAAAAATAAAGATGACTTATTGCCTCCTTATAGATAAACATTCATTTAACATGCAAAAGATACAGGTGTACAGGTGAAATTTGATATGAAGGGCTATGCATGGCATCCTGTTTTGTCTACGTAAATTTGATTTATTGCTTCCTTTTAGATGATACTTTTAACTAAAAATTCCTGTCTTTATTTATTCAGTACACATTTAACTCATGAAGAACATTCTACATTCTAGAAAACTTCTGGAACTTTAGACTAAAGTGACAGATATATTATTAGAGAACACTTTACAGTTAAAGTGGTTCATGTCCGTGCTAAGT
>CAKNXH010054759.1:11726-35277 GCA_932178445.1 Andricus quercusramuli | reverse complement strand
GAAAATTTAACTTGCGCTTGTCGGTTAAATATTCACCTCTTTTAGTTTAGAAGTCAACCATTTGGATGCAAATCCATGTATTTTATTGAAAACTCGTCTCTTTTTGTTGTAAATTAACTTTCGTGCTTAAAAACTGATTTTTTGATGGAAAACCCATTTTTTGGCTGAAAATTAAACTAATTTTTAAGAAATCCGTTTTTTTTAAATTGACCTTTTTATTTGAAAATTCAACTATTTGCTTGAAAATTGACTTGTTTTTAGAAAATTATTCTCTTTGTTTGCGAATTCATTCATTTTGGTTTGAAATTGATTTCATTGGTTCGAAATTTAACTACTTTGTTAAAAAACTCAGCACTTTTTTTGGTCCAAGATTATTTTTCAACTGAAAATTTAACTATTTCATTTTTGCTTACAAATTTATATTTTTAGTTGCAAGATAATTTTTTCTGATTTTATTTAAAATTCGTCTTTTTCGTTTGAACTCAACTGTTTTTTTATTTGATATTAAATTTTTTTCTTCAAAGTTATACTTTTTTGTTGAAAAGTAATCTTTTTTTTATTTAATTTTGCATCTTCTCGAAAAAATTTTCAACTTTAACAGTTCATTGGCCAAAAAAGTATTTTAGGTCAAAGAATTTGAAGCTAATTAGTTTAAACCTTTTTCAGATTTTATTCATACCGAAAAAAAGGTCTGTTTCTGTACGCCTAAAGATTCAATTTTCTTCAATGTTCAACAATTTAATTTTCATCTGTTGAATATTCAATATTAATTTTCTACAATTTTCAACTCTTAAAAATTTAATTTTCTTCCCTTTTCAAAAACAGAAACATTAACTGTTGAACATTCAATTACCAATGTTTTTCAATTTAAAACATTTTCATTTTCAGTTGTCAAAAATTTAACTATATATTTTCTTTAAATATTTAACACTAATACATTAAATTTTCTTCAATTTTGAACAAAAGAATTTTCAACTGTTTGAAAATATATCTCTTCAATTTATTCTTATCAATAGAATTTTCAACTGTTGAAAATTCAGTTATCATTTTTTTTTCAATGTTCGACAAGCGAAAATTCAATTTTCTTAAATTTTCAGCAAACGAATTTTCATCTGTTGAAAATCAATCATCAATTTTTTTCAATTTTTACCAGCGAAAATTTCAATTTTTACCAGCGAAAATTTTAATTTTCAACCATTGAAAATTCAGTTATAATTTTTTTTCTCAATTTTCGTCGAGCGAAAATTCAATTTTTTCGATTTTCAAAAAATGAATTTTCATCTGTTGAAAATCAGTCATCAATTTTTTTCAATTTTTTTCAGCGAAAATTTTAATTTTCAACTTTTGAAAATTCAATTTTCAATTTTTATCAATTTTCAACAATAAATCTTTTAACGGTTAAATTCAATTATCAATTTTCTTCAATTTTCAACAGTTAAAAAATTAATTTTCTCAAATTTTCAACAGTTGGAAATTCAATTTTCAATAATTTGATTTTCTACTGTTGAAAATTGAATTACCAATTTTCTTCAATTTTCAACAGTGCAACATTTAATTTGCTCTAATTTCAACAGACGGAAATTCAATTTTCTTCAATTTTCAGCTATTTAAAATTGAATTATAATTTTTCTATAATTTCCAGCAGCAGAAAATTCAATTTTCATAAATTTTCAACAATAGAACTTTTAACTGCTGAAAATACAATGCACAATTTTCTTCAATTTTCAACAGTTAAAAATTTAATTTTCTTAAATTTTCAACAGTTGAGAAATCAGTTTTCAACTTTCTTCAATTTTCAACAATTTAATTTTCTACTGTTGAAAATTCAATTAATAATTTTCTTTGAATTTCAACAGCAGAAAATTCAATTTTCTTCAATTCTTAACAAAAGAATTTTCAACTGTTGAAAAAATTTTCAACAAGTGAAAATTCAATTTTCTGTAACTTTCGATAATGGAACTTTTAACCTTTGATAATTCAGTTAACAATTTTCTTCAATTCTCAACATTTTAATTTTCTACGTTGAAAATTAAACTGTCAATTGTCTGCAATTTTTCAATAGTTCAAACTTTTTTTCTAATTTTCAACAGTTGAAAGTTCAATTATGAAATTTTTTCAAATTATAACAGCAGAAAATTCAATGTTAAATGCTTTTCAATTTTTAGCATTTATAATTCAACTTTCGACAATGGAATTTTCACTGTGTTTCAAATTTGAACTTTGAACGTTACAATTTCAATTGTTCTATTTGACAAATTTTTAATATGCAAGTTAAATTATTGAATCTTGATGCATAAATAACAGTTGAACAATTATAAATTTGGATAAAATTTTTAGTTATTTTAAGAAATATTCAAAAGTTTTGAGAAGATCCAAACATAATTTAGAACTGGGAATGATTTCGAAAAATAAAAAACTACATTTAATTTTTGGAGATTTCGAAATAAAATTTTGAAGCTTTTTGAGGATCTTTGGTGATTCTAAGAACATAGAAAAAATTCTTAAGTTTGCTAGGGAAATTTAAAATGATTTTTATGTTGAAAAATTATTTTAAAAAGAATATTTAAAAAGATTTCAAAAAAAATTTTCCATTAATAAATGACAATCGAACAATTATTAATTTGGAAAATAATCGAGTAAGTTTAAAATATATTTAGAAGTTTTGAAAAGATTTCAAAATAATTTGAAACGTGAGAAGATTTCAAAACATTTAAAACACAAAAAAAGAATGTGGATGATTTTGAGGTAATTTGTTTACTTTTGCAGGATTTTCGAAAAATTGTAGGAAAAATTCGAGTTCCAAGATTTATTTATTTATTTTTATTTTTTATTTATTTATTATATTTTTTCAAATATTTGAACTGTATTCGATTTTGATCGAATATTTTATTTCTTTGCTTGAAAATTTAACTATATTATTGAACATCGTTTCTTTTTTATTGAAAATCAATCTTTTTAATTAAAAATTTAAGTATTCCAGTTGCAGATTCTTCAATTTAGTTGAAAATTTGGTTTTATTGGTTGAAAAATAACTTTTTTAACTGAAAATTCTACTAGTGAGTTGAAAATTTATCTATTTCGTTTCAAATTTGTCTTCTTTGGTAGAAAATTAATCTTCTTGGTTGAAAAATGAACTAACTGGTTGTTATTCAAACTACTTGTTAAAAATTTACTTTTTAGTTTGAAACCCTTGTTGAAAATTCGTTGTTTTTTTGGTTGAGCATTTATTTTTAAAATGTAGATTTAACTACTCCAGTCGAAGATTCTTCATTTTAGTTGAAAATTGTCCTTGTTTAAAAATTTGACTATTCTGCTGAATATTCCATATTTTTGTAAACAACATTTTTTTTGCAATGAAAATGTAAGTGCTTCATTTTGTTAGAAAATTTATATTTTTTAGTTGAAAATTCAACTGCTTGGATGAAAATTCATATATTATTTTTAAATTCGTTTTTTTTTTCGTAAGAAATTAATTTTTTGTAACTCAAAATTTAACTATTCATGATGAAGATTCATCATTTTAGTTGAAAATTCATCACTTTGTTTGAAAATTTAACTATTTTAGTACAAAATAATTGTTTTTCAGCTAAATATTTAATTCCATTTTTGGTGAAACATTTACCTTTTTTACCTGAAGATTTAACTATTTAGCTGAAAATGTATCTTTTTCAGATGATAATTTATGTATTTTGTTATAAATTCGTCTTTTTCCATCAAAAATTAATGTTCTTGGTTACAAACTTCACCATTTGGTGAAGTATCCAAGGTCTTTGTTTCAGGCGTCATTCATTCTATTGTCACTCTGTTTACAAACTATTTGTCGCCACACTTTTCTGTCCTGGCATACTACTCTAGCTTCCTTCACGTCCATGCATTTTTTCAAATTAATATCATTAATTTGATTTTCAGAGAATTGCATGAAGCAAATAGATGATAGAGTAGATCTCGACGGAAAACACTATGAGCGATTTACATGTACGAACCCTAATCATCAGTTCTATAAGTTCGGGTCAAGAGAACAAGGCCTCAGCCCGGGTAAATATATATATTATACCTGCATAAAATAGTTATGAAATTCTCTAAATGTTTAAAAATTCCAAAGTTATATCTTTTCCATCCATGAAAAAGTCAGATCATTGGTGTCATTACCTCATTTTCTACAACACTTTCTTAAGCTTTCATACTTCTTTCATTCTATATTATTTTTTATTTTACTCAAATTTTGTTTTACAGATCAATGCGTAGATATAGTAAAATGGAATAGCAAACACCAACCAGAACTCTTCAACTGTAGGAAATAAAATTCCGGATTCCACAAACTACAAAGATAATAATTAAGGAAAAGGTTTTGTATAGAAAACAATGTTAAGGAATTATGTATATGTAAGAATTTGAGATAAAATAAAAATCTTATTTAAAATGTAAAATATCATTGGAATATTTTCCCCCTCGTAATTCCTAATTTCTTAAAAATATAATACAAAAGTTGATCAGGATATAGAGGGCCATTAAAATGTACCATTGATTTTGACCTTGAGGTTAATTTTCAAAGTTATTTCAAGGTCAAGACGATTTTTTTCAATGGAAACCTCTATTTTTGACTGCAGATTTGAATAGAGCGGAAAATTTTACGTCAAGAATGTACGATGGAAATTTTATTTTTGTGACTTTCAAGAGGGCAAAAAACAAGGTAAAATGTACAAAAGCGATGAGATGCCCTTTTCCTGAATTTACGTGGTTTTCTGGGTAAAGCAAACGTTTAAGGTGCTCCAAAAAAGTCGATAAAATGTAAAAATGTGAACCACCTTGACCGCCTTGTCAGTCATGACCTTCAGGTCAATTTTCAAGGTCATTCGAAGGTCAAGACGATTTTTAAAAATAGACATCCTTATTTTAGACTTAGGACTCGTAAAGAACGGGAAATTGTACGTGAAAATTGGTATTTCAAAATCTTTCATTGTGACCTGCAGAAGGTCATATCAAGGTCAATTATTTAAAGAGCGCTTACAAGTTTTTTTTTAATTTACTGGTTTTCTGGGCAATATCAACGTTGAAGGTGCCTTCAACAAGTATGAGATGAGTTGCAAAAATTCCGACGATCTTGACTAAATTGACCTTAAAGTGTATTATCCAGGTTTATGAAGGTCAATTTCATTTTATTGAATAAAAAAAGTTGCCATTTGTTTATAAAAAGTTTGATTTACTTTTAGCATTACCCAGGAACAACGACGCCAAGCACCCCAAAGGGAACAGAATTTACTACGTCCACGTTGTTGTTTCCGGGTAACGCAAAAAGTAAAGTGAAGGTGCTTTCATTTTTTGAAAACTTTTTTATTTTAAAAAATGAAAGTGACCTTCATAAACCTGGAAAATACACTTGAAGGTCAATTTAGTCAAGGTCGTCGAAATTTGTGCAACTTGTCTTGTACTTGTTGAAGTCACCTCCAACGTTGAGATTGCCCATAAAAACCAGTAAATTGAAAAAAAGCTTCTGAGCGCTTTTCAAATAATTGACCTTGGTATGACCTTTTGCAGGTCAAAATGAAAGATTCTAAAATAACAATTTTCACGTACAATTTCCCGTTCTTTACGAGTCCGCAGTCTAAAATAGGGATTTCTGTTTTAAAAAATCGTCTCGACTTTTAAATGACCTTGAGAATTGACCTGAAGGTCGTGGCTGACAAGGTGGTCAAGATGGTTCACATTTTTACCTGTTATCGCATTTTAAATTATATTAAACGTTTGCTTTAGCCAGAAAACCACGTAAATTCAGAAAAAGGGCACCTGATCATTTTTGTACAGTTGAACTTGTTTTTTGACCTCTTCAATGTCACAAAAACAAAATTTCCATAGTACAATTTTGACGTAAAATTTTCCGCTCTATTCAAATCTGCAATCAAAAATAGGGGTTTCCATTTAAAAAATAGTCTTGACCTTGAGGTGACCTTGAAAATTGACTTCAAGGTCAAAATCAATGGTACAGTTAAATGGCCCTCTATGTCCTGGTCAACTTTTGTATGAACCGTTGCAATAAGGACACGAACAATTTTCCCTGGTGAAAACGCTCCCCTGGAACTGTATCTGGATGTGATGAATGTAAAAAACTGTATTTTTTGAAAACATCAATTTTAATTACTTTTTCACTTCTACTGGCTCTCAATTTGCCAATTTTCAAAAATTAAAAATATCTCTTTTTCTAGATAAATTGTGGTTATAGGAAAAAAATGTGAATTACATAAAAGGTGTATTTTTGAATGATCTACAACATCTATTCTAGGCTTTTTTGAAATTTTGAATTATTTACTGAAATAAACGGAAAAAGCATGCAATTCTTTTTTTTTTCAATTTTGACATTGGCAATCAAATTTGCGCCTATCTTTACTACCATATACGTAAACAGCTGTAAGGCCTAGCCAGCCTAAAATGATGAATATTGAAATTAAATAGTTTAATTTTTAACCAAAAAGATCCATTTTCTACCAAAAAAAAAGAATTTTCAATAAAATACATAAATTCCCAAACATACAAAGATACATTTCCAATAAAAAATTGAATAGTAAGATTTTAAGTTTAAAAAATTAATCTAAACAGAACGCATTATCATCTAATTAAAATATCGTCATAGCAGTTGCGACCCCTTTAGCACGAAAGTTTATTGTTAACAATTCGACATTTTTATTGTAAATATTTTTTATATGGCTATGATCACGCAATTTTTTATCTAGAGATGAATCTTAAACCAAAAATAAATTTTTAACAATGTAGTCGAATAAAAAACGATCAATTTTTAACAAAATAGTTCATCTTTCAACCTTAAACATAAATTTTTATCTAAAATGACGAATCTGCGACAGGAATAGTTCAATTTTTCTGTTCAAAAATTCATTATAAAAAAAAAAGATTAAATTTCCACTTTTATGAATCTTCAGAAAAAAATGATTTTTTAAGCAAATGGTATAATCTTCAATCAAGTAATTCGATTTGCAACAATTTTTTAAAAATATAATCAACGTAAAAAACAAGGTCCTGGAATTGTAAAAAATTTTCATCATGTCTATGATCACGAGACTTTTTCATCTCGAGATGAACGTTGAACCAAAAAAATAATTTTCGAAGAAAGTAGTTAAATGTAATAAAAACAATTTTCAACAAAATAGTTAAGCTTCCAACAAGAGAGATGAATTTCTTAACTGAAATTATAAATCTTCAAGAGGAATAGCTAATTTTTTAGTTGAAAAAAATAATTTTCAACAAAACAAAAAGAAAATGAATTTGACACCAAAAAGATGAGTTTTCAACTAAAATTATAAATCTTCAATTCAATTTTCAACCGAAGAGATGGGTTTTCAACGAATAATTTAACCAAAAAAGATTTTAATTTCATGTCAAAAACAGGTGAATTCAAACAAAAAGGACAAATTTTTAAAAAGAGTTAAAAATATACTTCTTATCTTATGTCACGAACTTCCCTTTACAGGTGTTACCAAAAATAGTATATGAGACGCGTGCGGGTTGGTGATTCCTACTCGTTTGACGTTTGCCACCCTCGCTTCGCTCGGGCGGCGAACGTCAAACTCGTAGGAATCACCAACTTCCCGCACTTGTATCATAATGTACTATTTTCAGCCAAAATGATTAATTTTCTACCAAAATGAGGAAACTTTAACAAAAAAGTGAATTTTCAACTAAAAAAGGTAAATTTGAAACTAAAATTTTTTAAAAATTCTCATTTCAAAAAATTAAGTCTCCCTAAAAAAACGCATTATCACCTACATAGCACATTGCCGGCAGTCGAAATAAAAAAGTAAATACATTTTATCAGTTTGTTTGTTGCGACCCATTTCAGTACGAAGGTTTATTGTCAGCAGCTCGGCATTTTTTATGGTAAATATTTTTCACATTACTATGATCACGCACTTTTTATCTAGACCAGGAAATAGTTCATACCTATCATAAACAACAACAATTCACACCTTTTTCGTTCTCGAAAATAGACGTGATTTTAGTATATAAACAGCAAGAAAGCTAAAAGGATATTCAGTTATTTCCTCACAACTTAAAAAAATTCAGTTTGAAAGTATTTGGAAATTAAATGATGCGTTTTTTAATTCTTGTCTTTCTCTGCTACTTTGTTTGCAATGGTGAATGTGAAACAAAACCTGGAGGAAAAAAAGCTGAAGAAATAAAAACTGATAATCTAGATAGAGATACAACTCTGAGTGAGTATACATAAAAACATTTTATTTATTCGATAATATGGGATTTTCGAAAAAATAAACCTATACTCAATGGGGGAGTTTAACACTCACCAGAGTGTGCGATTTGTAGTTTCGGGTAGTGTTTCTAGTAGGATTATTTATTACTAGTACTACTAGTGTGGGCTCACCACAGCCACGACGGGCCAACAGCACGCAGTATCCCGAACGGTCACCCATCCAAGTACTAACCGCGCCCAACACTGCTTAACTTCAGTGATCTAACGAGAACTGGTGTTTCCAGCGTGGTATCGACGTTGGCGATTAATATTTGAAAAATAGTTTTTTTATACAAATTATTAATAAAAGTTTATAATTCATTCGTAAACTAGAGTCAAAGTGTGTCATTCATTTTGAAAATAAAAAATTTAAAAATCGTCTTCTTTCTTTTGGTTGAATTCAACTGTTTTTGATACAAATTTTATTGGTTGAAGTTTCTTCTCTTTCGTTGAAAATTAAACTGTTCTGTTGAAAATTTGTCCTTTATTTGTTTTTGTTTTATTTTTAGTTAAAAACTGATTTTTGTTATTTGAAAAATTACATGATTTGTTGAAAATTCGTCCTTATTGGTTGAATTCAACGGCTTTTAATTTAAAATATTTTTTTGGTTGAAATATCAACTATTATATTTTACGCTGTTTGTTGAAGATTCATTTCTTTGGATAGAAATAAACCATATTGGTGAAAATTAGTTTTTTCGTTAAAAATTGATTATCTGAAAATTTAATTTGCGATTTTTGGTTGAATATTCGTCTCTTTTAGTTTAAAAGTGAACCATTTGGATGCCAATTCATGATTCGTCTCTTTTGAAAATTAAACTAATTTTTTTAAAATTCGTTTCTCTTTTTCTGAAAATTGATCTTTTTAGTAGAAAATTCAAATATTTATTTAAAAATTGACTTTTTCAGAAAATTATTCTGTTCGTTTGCAAATTCATTGATTTTGGTTGAAAATTCATTTCTTTGATTACAAATTTAACTTCTTTTTTTGGTCCAAAATTATTTTTCAACTGAAAATTTAACTATTTCATTTTTGGCTACAAATTTATTTGTTTAGTTGCAACATCATTTTTTTCGAAACAAATTTATTTGTTTGTATTCAGATTTTTTTTTAAATTAATTTTTGAACTTAAAAATTAAGAATTTCATTTAAAATTCGTTTTTTTTTTGTTTGAATTCAACTGTTTTTCATTTAATGTTAAATTCCTTTTTTGTTTGTTTAAAGTCATACTTATTTGTTGAAAAGTAATTATTTTGGTTGAAAATTCATTACGTTAGTTGAAATTTCATCTCTATCGCAGAAAATTTAACTATTCTATCAACAAATTCGCTTTTTTTGTTTGCAAATTGATTTTTTAATAGAAAACTTAACTACTCCATTTTTAGTTGAAAATGTTCTCTTTTTTAGTTAAAAATTCACTTCTTTTGTTGCAAATTGAAATGCATTGTTCGAAATTCAATTTTTTTATCTGCAAATTTCACTATTCCATTTTTGGTTGAAAATTAATTTCTTCAACAATTTAATTTTCTACTGTTGAAAATTCAATTAGCCATTTTCTTTAAATTTTAACAGTTGAATTTTCCATAATTACAAATCCAATAATAAATTTTCTTCAATTTTCAACAGTGCAACATTTAATCAGCTTCAATTTTTAACAGTTACAAATTAAATTTTCCATTTTCTCTAATTCTCAGCTGTTTAAAATTCAATTATAATTTTCCATAATTTCTAACAGCAGAAAATTCAATTTTCAATTTTTATAAATTTTCAACAATAGAACATTTAACTATTGAAAATTCAATTATCAATTTTCAACAATATTCAACAATTTAATTTTCAGCTGTTGCAAATTCAATTAATAATTTTGTTCATGTTTCAAAAGTAGAAAATTCAATTTTCTTCAAAATTCAACAATAGAATTTTCATCTGTAAAAAATCAATATCAATTTTCTACAGTTTTTGACTGTTAAAAATTTAATTTCCCTAAATTTTCAACAGTAGGAAATTAAATTTTCTTCAATTTTCAACAATAGAATGTTGAAATCTTTTAAATTCGATTTTCAATTTTTTTTCAATTCTTAGCAATAGAATTTTCAACTGCTAAAAATTCAATTATTAATTTTTTTCATTTTCAGCAAATGAAAATTCAATTTTCAATAACAGAATTTTTAACCTTTGATGCTTTTTAATTTTTAGCATTTATAATTCAATTTTTAACAATGGAATTTCCATTTTTCGAAAATTCAATTGGAAGTTTTCTTCCATTTTTAAATAAATTACATAAGAAAAGATATTTTGAAGAAAAATTATTGTAAATTTTTTTTAAATAATAAAAATGCTTCATTTAAATTTACTGCATAGAAATTCCATAGGAATAGTAAAAATCTTTATTTTTTCAATATTTTTTTATTTAACAGAAGACTTTAAACAATTTAGCAAATTTCGAAAATTAGTCCTTAAAGACAATAGGATAATTTCGACACGGGATTGTCCAATTTTTTTACGGTTTCATGGTGGAAAAAATTTTTCAAGAAAGCACAACATTTCTACAAATGTAATTTTTTTTAATCTTATTTTTTTTTGTAAAAAAATATACAAAATTTAACAAAAGAGTACAGTTAAATATAAATGGGTAATTTTGTCTCGTATTTTTCTTTAAAAAAGTCAAAAAATTAACAATGAAGTATACGTTTCTACAATTCCATAATTTGTATAACTTTTTATTAATATTTTTTTTACTGTGTGCTAAAAATCTATAAAGTATTATAGAAAATTACAGGATTAAAATTTTTTTATTTTGGTGTTTTACGTCATAAAAACACTTTAAATGTTACGCAAGTTATTGTTGAAAATTATAAATCTTTACAAAAAAATTCAAAATTTCTCAAAAGTTGAAATTTTGGCAAGCTGTACTTTAAATTATTCTGTAAATACTAGTAGCTAACTGTAAAAATGAACAAATTTACGCAAAAAAATAACAATTTTTACAAGAAAAACTTTTTAAACTGAATTATTGGAAATAGAAAGCCTTGCATCATTAATATTTTACAGTGTTAAATTTAAACGTTGAATGTTACAATTTTAATTGTTCTATTTAACAAATTTTTAATACGAAAGCGAAATTATTGAATCTTGATGCATAAATAACAATTGAACAATTATCAATGTGGGAAAAAATTTTAGTTATTTTAAGAGATATTCAAAAGTTTTAAGAGGAGATCCAAACTTAGTTTAAAACTGGGAAAGATTTTGAAAAATAAAAAACTAAATTTAATTTTTTGAAGATTTCGAAATAAAATTTTGAAACTTTTCACGGATCTTTGATGGTTCTAAGAACATACAAAAATTCTCAAGTTTGTTGGGACAATTTAAAATGATTTTTTATGTTGAAAAATTAATTTTATGAGAATATTTGAAGAAAAATTTCTTTTTAATTTTATTGATAAATGACAATTGAAAAATTATTACTTTAAAAAATAATCGAGTAAGTTTAAAATATATTTAGAAGTTTTGAAAAAATTCCAAAATAATTCAAAACCTGAGAAGATTTCAAAACATTTAAAACACAAAAAAAGAATGTGGATGATTTTGAGGAAATTTGTTTACTTTTGCAGGATTTTCGGAAAATTGTAGGAAAAATTCCAGTTCCAAGATGATGAAAGTATTCTTTAGATTCGTGGAAAAATTTGTAATGATTTTTTTTAAACAAATTTTTCATTCATTCTTCAAGTCACAGCATTGAAAATGATAGCGTAAATTTATACTTTTTCAAATATTTGAGCTATACAATGTATGAAAGTTAAAATTTAAAATTCTGCAGTTAAACGACCTTTAATTGAAAAATTTTCAATTCAAGAGTTTTAAAAGCTTTCATTTTATACGCGAAAATTATTAAGCGTTTGAATTAACATTTTTTTAAGCTTTAATTTCAACTTAAAAATTAAAAAAAAAAAAAAAATGAAATTTAGGCTTCAGATTCGAAAGAATTCCACTTTGAGTGTTTTAATTTGCGGTTCAGTTTTTATTACTTTAAATGCTAAAATTTCAATGAACTCCATCAATTCCTTCTCAATTGTTAAATTTTTATTTGCAGTCAAAACTTTGTTCTTTTTCGACCTAGGATGACAAATAGTGAGAAGATTTCAACGATATAATTTTAAATGACATATATGGTGTTTAATCGATTGCTATTTATTTGAAGAAAAAAACTTCAAAGGTAAAGTTTTTTTTAATCAAGATTATTCATTATTAATTGTCTTTGAATATTCTACCATTCTTTAAAGTTTAAACATAGAAGTTTTTTTTGTAATAGCGATCATATACACATCTTAATTTAAAAGTATTTCTAAATAATTGTCATCCTAGGTCGAAAAAGAACAACTTTTCGCCTGCAGAACCTGTGAATGCAGTTATATTATTTTTTATTTCTGAAAACGTTTGCTCATCAATGGGTAATCGCGAATGAATATCATTAATTTGATTTGCAGAGAATTGCTTTGAGCAAGTAGAAGATCTCGTAGATCTTCACGGAAAACACTCTGCGCAATTTATATGTAGAAACGCTAATCATCAGAGCCAGAAGTTCGGGCCAATAGAACTAGGCCTTGATCCAAGTAAATATATATTATACCTGCATAATGTAGTTATGAATTTCTCTAAATGTTTAAAAATTCCAAATTTATATATTTTTCATACATAAAAAAGTCAGATCATTAGTGTCATTACTTAATTTTCTAGAACACTTTTTAAAGCTTTCGAACTTGTTTCATTCTCTAATATTTTATATTTTACTCAAATTTTGTTTTACAGGTCATCATTGCGTAGATATAGCAAAATGGAATAGCAAAGGACAACCAGAACTCTTCAACTGTAGGAAATAAAAATCCGGATTCCACAAATTACAAAGATAATAATTAAGGAAAAGGTTTTGGATAGAAAAGCAATGTTAAGGAATGATGTATATGTAACAATTTGAGATAAAATGAAAATAAAAATAAAATTAACCATCAAATTTGCGCCTATCTTTACTATCATATACGTATACAGCTGACATGCCTAACCAGCCTAAAACGATGAATATTGAAATTGAATAGTTTAATTTTTAACCAAAAAGATTCATTCTCTAAAAAAAAAAAAATAATAATTTTGCAACAAAATACATAAACTCTTAAACATAGAAAGATAAATTTCCAATGAAAAATTGAATTGTAAAATTTTAAGCTAAAAAAAATTAATCTAAAAAGAACGCATTATGATCTAAATGAAACATCGGCATAGCAGTTGCGACCCATTTTAGCACGAAAGTTTATTGTTACCAACTCGACATTTTTCTTGTAAATATTTTTTAAAGTGGCTATGTTCACGCAATTTTTTATCTAGAGATAAACCTTGAACCAAAAAAACAACTTTTTAACAAAGCAGTTCAATAAAAAAAAATCAATTTTTAACAAAATAGTTCAGCTTTCAATCCTAAAGATGAATTTTTAACTAAAATGACTAATCTTCAAAAGGAATAGTTGAATTTTCAACCTACAAAAGATAAATCTTCAAACCGAAAAGACAAACTTTGTACAAAATATTTGAATTTTCAACTCCAAAATATGAATTTTTAACACAAAGATGAATTCTCAACAAAAAATTAAATAGTTAATATTTCAACTTCAACCAAATTAATTTTCAACTAAAAAGATAAACTTTCAGTAAAAAAAATGTTCAAAAAAATAATGGGTAAATTTTCGAATTTAGTATTCACCATGAACATTCAGTACTCTACAATTTTTGCGAATAAAAATTAGAGAAATTATTTAAATACTGAAGTATCAATTTCAGATAGATTAATTTTCATCCATTTTGATTTTAAACAAAGCAATTTTTAATTTTTTAATTTGAAATTGTTTAATTTTTAACACTTCCTCTAGAATCATGGAAAGTTAATATTGTTCGGGATAACTTTTACAGCTGATAAATTTCAAGAATAATATTTCTTCTTTAACCTATCTGGTAATTATTTAAACAAATTTCATTTATTTACACGATTTTTCCCCTGTAAATCGTAAAAACTGATTATTTTCTGGAATTAATTACACAATTAACGAATATTGAGAGTAACATATATATATTTTTAACGATATTTGGCAATTACTTAAACAATTTTAATTTGTTTCAACAATTTTTTTCTGTAAATTTTGTAAAGTTACTACATTCTGAAATCGATATTTAATTATTAATTATTATACTTAATTATAATTAAATATAAATTAATATATTTAACGATTATTATATTTAATTATTAATGGTCAGGAAAAATGAAAAATTATTCAGGGAAAACTTGGGGAATTTTTAACATGAAGTTTTGCGGTAACCATGAAATAATATTCTTGTTAGTAACTTATTTGCCTTGTATTTATATTTAAATTAATTTTTTTTGCAAATTCTTTCTCCTGAAGATTATCTTTTTAGCTATAAAATTTATTATTTGAAAATTTAACAGTTTTGTTAAAAAGTCATTCTTTGTGGTTGAAAATTCAACTATTTATTTGAAAATTAGTTCACTTAATTTGAAAATTCATCTGTTTTAGTAGAAATCTCATCTTGCTTGATAATTTAAAGTTAAAAATTCATCCTTTTTGGTTAAAAATTCAACTGTTCTGTTGAAAATTCGTCTTTTTGGGTTGAAAAATAAGTATCTTCGTAGAAAATTGACTTCTTAATTAAAACTAATATTTTAATGTTGAATAGTAAAACTAAACTCTTTTTTTGGATGAGAATTCAAATTTTAAAACAATTTTGTTAAAAAGTAGTTCTTTTTTGTTAAAAATTAAACTGTTTTTAATTCATGTGTCTTCGAAGAAAATTTAATTCTTATTTAAAACTCATATTTAACTGTTAAAAATTGAAATTAAAATCTTTTTTGGATGAAAATTCAATCTTTTTCAAAATTTTCTTTTTCATTTAAAAATTCATCAGTTTCAGTAAAAATTTTATTTTTCTTTGACAAAAATGCAAAGGTTTTTTTTTTTAATTAATCTTTTTTGCTTGAGGACTCAACTATTTTATTTTAAAATTCTGGCTAAACGACTTCGTTGATTTTTGTTTGTTTGAAAGAAGGTTTATCAGATAAACCTTACTTAAGCCTTAGGTTGAAAATTGACCTACTTTTGTTGAAAATTCATATTTTCTTATTAAAAATTCCATTTTGAAATAGAAAACTTGTATTTTGGCTTGAAGGTTCGAAAGTTTAGGTAAACCTTTTTCTTCATGACTGAAAAATCCTTATTCGTTAAAAATTTGTCTTTGTGATTTTAGAATTCATGTTTAATCGAAATTTCATATTTTTTGGTTGAAATATCAACTATTGCACTTTTTTGTTGACAAATCATGTTTTTAGGTTGAAAATTCAACGATTTTATCGATAATTCCATTATTTTGTTGAAAATTCCAGTATTTTGTTGAAAATTTTATTATTTTGTTGAAAATTTAAATATTTTGTACAAAATGCAGGTATTTTATTCCAAATCATGTTATATGATAGAAAAGTCATTTTATAAATTTTAAATATAATAATATAATAAATTGGGTTTTGCTCCCACCTGTCACCTGTTTTCTTTTCCCTGCCTTGATAAGGGTGCTGTGTGAGCACCGAAACGTTGGTAATGTAAATTGCATGCTTTTTTATTGTGATTTGATAATAATAAAAATAAAAAAGACGAAAGAAATAAAAAATAGAAGGAAGGGGATGTGGTTGGTTGCCTTCTCATTTTTCTTTCCTCTTTTTTATTTTTATCCAAAGGAACAAATTTTTTTATTTTTTTTTTTTTTTTTAGGAATTGCAATAGGAGCATTTTGTGGTGTTTGTCCAAATTTAATCGTTTGAATTCTTCTTGTTTTTTCAGGAATTCTATATATTGAATTGATTGTTGGACGTTAAATGGGATTTTGAATTTGATTTTAGTCTGATTTAAAATTCTTGAATTTCAATATAATAAATATAATAAATTTTAAATTTTTTAATTTCTATCTGAAATATTGCTTTATTCCGTTTATAAAAGAAATTGATTTAAAAATATTATTAAAATAAAATGCTGGTATTTGAATGTTGATAACCAGGGAAAATAAAAAATTGGTCCCGGTAAAATCTGAGAATTTAGAAAATTGATTTTCACCCTGCAAAGCATTGTAACTTAAATACCAAAAATTGCCATTAGTCCCACATCTTATTACTTTTGGAAACCATAAATTACGTAAAGTAAGAGCGCGCCGCCCCCCAGCGAATAAATAAATTAAAAGAATAAATTGAATTTTTTTATATTAATTTTCTTGACCAGGATAATACGTAATAATTAATTAAGCAGTATTTCAAGATGGTTCCGACATCTTTTTAATTTAATAATTTAATTTAATCTTGTTAATCTTTAATTTTTTTAAAAGATTTAATCTTGTTAATCTTGTTAATCATTCATTAAAATCATATTTAACATCATAATTCAAAAGAATAAATATATTATTTAAAAGGCACGGTTGAAACTGGTAAAACAATAATTTCATCTTGAGATTTGAAACCAAAAAATTAATTTCGAAGAAAATGGTTCAATTAAATAAGACCAATTTTCAAAAAGTAGTTAAGCTTCCAACCAGGGAGATGAATTTTTAATTAAATTTATCAATCTTCGGAAGGAATAGCTAATTTTTTAGTTTAAGAATGTAATTTTCAACAGAACTAAAAAAAAACCTATTTGAAACCAAAAAGAGGAATTTTCAACTAAAATTATAAGTCTTCAATTTTTCAAATCTTCAATTCAATTTTCAACCAAAGAGACTGTGTTTTCAACGAATAATTCAACCAAAAAAGATTTCAATTTTAAGTCAAAAACAGGTGAATTCAAACAAAAAGGACGAATTTTTAACGGGGGTTGAATTTGCAAGTAAAAACGATTTTCCAGTCGAGAGAGAAATGAAAATTCAACCTAACTGCTGAATTATCAAGCAACAAGTTCATTTTTCAGCCAAAAAGATTAATTTTCTACCAAACAGAAGGAATTTTTAACAAAAAAGTGAATTTACAACTAAAAAATGTAGGGGACGATGGGGAGTTGTGGGCCGTGGGGAGTCGTGGGCCACCTTAATCTCCGCCATGTTGTGGGTGGTAGGACTGCTTTAACCACTGCCAAAAGACTCTCTTTGTGTGAGCTAACTTTGTGAACTCGACTCATAGTCTCAACACGCGTAGTTAGTATTTTGACATTGTTGATTAAAGAAATCAAAATAAAAGTTTTTGTACAACTCAAGTGGTTGATATTCGAAGTCCCGTTCTACAGCAGATTTCAAAGGCACGTTATTGCAAAATATTCCTTGAGCAATTGGCTTTAAATTCAATCAAACAATTTCGGTAAAACATTCATTGTGTGTATGGCAATTCGGTCATTTCGTAAATGCCGGCTGTGGGGAGTTGTGGTCCACCATTAGTGGGGAGTCGTGGGCCAAATGTTCTTAATGCGTATTTCAATTTTTTAACTGAAACTTCTTTTCTCTTGTTCTGAAAAGATTTTTGCATTATCTGCAAGGGCACAATGCCAAAGATTTTAAATCGGAACAGCACAGTTCACTGCAACATGTGCGATCGTGCTGTGCTCTTGAAATGTGCCAACATGAGGACCGGATATTACACTTGCATACATTGTGAATCAGAATAATTTTTTTAAATCTTTTTAAACTCATTGATTTTTATTTACTGCAACTTTAATAAACCTAAATTACTGGAATATGCCATTTTCTTTTATTTTTTGTCATGGCCCACAACTCCCCACCAAAATCACAAATATCGATTTTTATAAGATTTACGTCATCCTAAATATTTCTCGGGCATTAACGAATTTTATTAATTGTGGTCTCCAGTTGATGTATTGACAAGTTTACTACAAATACCAGTTCATACATTAACAATTTATCGATGTTCAGAGATGTGATGTCTTGAAAACAAAGCGTGGCCCACAACTCCCCAATCTCTCCCTACATTTTAACCTGAAAATTTTTTTAATTTTCATTTTAAAAAATTAATTCACCCAAAAAAACGCATTATTACCTGAATAGCATACTGTCGGCAGTCGAAATAAAATAGTAAATACATTTTATCAGATTGTTTGTTGCGACCTATTTTAGTACCAAGTTTTATTGAAACCAGGTCAGCGTTTTTATTGTAAATATTTTTTACATGACTATGATTACGCATTTTTTATCTAGACCAGGAAATAGTACATGCTTATCATAAGCAAAAATAATTCACACCTTTTTCGATCTTGTTAAACATAGCCGTACTTTTCAAAATAGATCTAAAAATTGAATTGTTAAATTTTATCATTTTTTCAGTTTGTTTGTTGAGACCTATTTTAGTACGAATTTTTATTGAAACCAGGTCGGCGTTTTTATTGTAAATATTTTTCAAATGACTATGATCACGCATTTCTTATCTAGACTAGGAAATAGTTCATGCCTGTCATAAACAACAACAATTCACACCTTTTTCGTTCTCAAAAATAGACGTAATTTTTGTATATAAACAGCAAGAAAGCTAAAAAAATATTCAGTTATTCCCTCACAGCTTTGAAAATTTCAGTTTAAAAGTATTTTGAAATTAAATTATGCGTTTTTTAATTCTTGTCTTTCTCTGCTACTTTGTTTGCAATGGTGAATGTGAAACAAAACCTGGAGGAAAAAAATCTGAAGAAATAAAAACTGATAATCTAGATAGAGATACAGCTATAAGTGAGTATAAAAATATTTTATTTATTCGATAATATTGGATTTTCGAAAAAATAAACCTATACTCAATGGGGGAGTTTAACACTCACCAGAGTGGGCGATTTGTTAGGGTCCGAGTTCTGCGAAAATTCTAATTTAATATTTGAAAAATACCTTTTTTATACAAATTATTAATAAAAGTTTATATTTAATTCGTAAAATAGAGTCAAAGTGTGTCATTCAGTTTGAAAATTAAAAATTTTAAAATCGTCTTCTTTCTTTTGGTTGAATTCAACTGTTTTTGATTAAAATTTTATCGGTTGAAGTTTATTCCCTTTGGTTAAAAATAAAACTATTTTTCTGAAAATTTGTGCTTTTAATTTAAAATATTTTTTGGTAGAAATATCAAATATTACATTTTATGCTTTTTGTTGAAGATTCACTTCTTTGGTTTGAAATAAACTATATTGGTGAAAATTAGTTTTTTCGTTAAAAATTGAGTAACTGAAAATTTAGCTTGCGCTTTCTGGTTAAATATTCGCCTCTTCTAGTTTAAAAGTGAACCTTTTGGATGCAAATTCATGAATTTTATTGAAAATTCGCCTCTTTTTGTTGCAAATTAATCTTCATGCTCAACAATTAATTTGTTTGGTTGAAAAATCATTTTTCGGTTGAAAATTGAACTAATTGCACAAAAATTCGTTTTTCTTTTTTTGAAAATAGATCTTTTTAGTTGAAAATTTAACTATTTGTTCGCAAATTGACTGTTTTCAAAGAAAATTATTCTTTTTGTTTGCAAATTCAGTCATTTTTGTTAAAAATTAATTTCTTTAGTTGAAAATTTTACTACTTTGTTAAAAATTCAACTACTTTTTTGGTCCAAAATTATTTTTCAACTGAAAATCGAACTATTTCATTTTTGGTCACAAATTTATTTTTTTAATTGCAATATCATTTCTTTCGATACAAATTCAACTATTTTATTCAGAATTTGTTTGCTTTTTTTGTTGAAAATTAATTTTTGAACTTGAAAATTAACTATTTTATTTAAAATTAGTCTTGTTGGATTGAATTTAAATGTTTTTTATATAATATTAAATTTTTTTTGGTTCAAAGTTATACTAATTCAATAATTATGATGTTAATATTTCTGTCTACTGGGCGTTTCAATATTTTTATTAAACATTGATTTTTTAATTGTGAAAAAAATGCTCTCTAGCTCCGCTGGGATTCGAACGCCAGGTATTTCAGATTGCCGGTCTGATGCTCTAAACCACTAAGCTACGGAGATACGAGATTATTTTCTTCACAACCCTTACAAGTAGAATGTCGATGTCATTCCTTATACTTGTAAGATTTTAGTCCCAGCATGAAAGTTTTAAATTAAGTCGTTTCGATATTTTTATTAAACATTGTTTGATAAAAATATTGAAACGACCAATAGACAAAAATATTAGCATCATAATTATTACGTATTACAAGAATCTTAGCATCGAAACTTTATATAATACTTCTTTGTTGAAAAGTAATTTTTTTGGTTGAAAATTCATTACTTTAGTTGAAATTTCATCTCTATCGCTAAAAATGTAACTATCCTATCAAAAATTCGCTTGTTCCATCTGAAAATTTCACATTTCCATTCTTTGTTGAAAATTAATTTCTTTAGTTGAAAATCTAACAATGTTGTTAAAACTTCGCTTTCTTTTAGTAGAAAATTTGCTTTTTTTAGTTAGAACTTCAAACAGTTAGTTGAAAATGTATGTATTTTGTTGAAAAGTTGTCTTTCTAGTACGATTGAAATTCAAATGATACTGAGAATAAGGGAAAAGACTTTTACAAGAGAATAAAAATAAAATTGTAAAAATTGTACAATTATTCACCATTTGCAGAACACTGAAACCTTTAAACAATTTTAAAAACTTCCAGAATTGGTCCTGATAGGCCATATGATAATTTCCACACGGGATTATGTAATTTTTTTGAGGTTAACGTTTCTAATTGAACTTCTTTGCTCATAAAAGGACGAACCTTGAGCTAGAATAATTATTTTTACCATTTTGATTTTGAAATTAAAAATTTCATACATGCAGTTATATTAATTTTTATTTCTGAAAACGTTTGCTCATCAATGGGTAACCGCGAATGAATATCATCAATTTGATTTGCAGAGAATTGCTTGAAGCAAATAGAAGATGGAGTAGAGCCCTACACGCAAAAACACTATTCGCGATTTGGATGTAGAATCCCTAATACGAGCCCTATGCATCAGAATTTTGGGTTCTCGCCAATAGAAGAAGGCCTTCAACCGAGTAAATATATATAATACCTGCATAATGTAGTTAAGAATTTCTCTAGATGTTAAAAAATTACAAATTTATATACTTTTCATAAATAAAAAATTCAGATCATTAGTGTCATTACTTAATTTTCTACAACACTTTTTTAAGCTTTCTCACTTGTTTAATTCTCTATTACTTTACATTGTAATCAAATTTTGTTTTACAGGATATCATTGCGTAGAAGTAGCAAAATGGAATAGCAAAAACCAACCAGAACTCTTCAACTGTAGGAAATAAAAATCCGGATTCCACAAACTAGAAAGATAATAATTAAGGAAAATGTTTTGGATAGAAAAACAATGTTAAGGAATTATGTATATCTAACAATTTGAGATAAAATAAAAATCTTATTTTAAATGTAAAATATCATTGGAATATTTTCCCCCTCGTAATTCCTAATTTCCCAAAAAAAAGATACAAATTTTTTATTAATTACTTTTTGATAGGAAGCGTAATTTTTTTTATTCGTAAGAAAACAACATTAGCAATAACAAATACAATTTTTTTGAAAAACGACATAAGGTACGGAAAAAATGCAATAGTTAGACAAAATCGAGTGCCAAGGATGAGATACGTGATAGAATGTGTTCGTTTAAGCTGAAGGAGCTTTCACAAAAGAGAATTCACAATCACCAAGTGTTTGTCATGGATAATCGCTAAAGATATCATAAAAAATTCAGATGATTAAACTTAGATTTAGATATTAGATAGAACCTTCAGAATTTGAAGATATTTGAGATAAAGTTCCAAAAACGTTCCTTCTATTATATTAAAGCTCACTATACTGATGTATTTCTAAATATTGTTGAATATTGAAATTGAATAGTTTAATTTTTAGCCAAAAAGATTTATTTTCTACAACAGAAAACGAATTTTCAACAAAATACATGAATTCTCAAACCAAGAAAGATAAATTTCCAACAAAAAATTGAATAGCAAAATTTGTATCTAAAGATGAACCTTGAACCAAAAAATAATTTTTTTTTAAAAGTAGTTCAATAAAAAAAATCAATTTTTAACAAAATAGTTAAGCTTTCAATCCTTAAGATGAAATTTTAACTAAAATGACGAATCTTCAACAGGAAGAGTTGAATTTTCTGTTGAAAAATTCATTTTCAAACAAAAGTTTGAATCAGGAAAGATGAATTTTCCACTAAAATTAAGAGTCTTCAGAAAAAATGATTTTTTTTTCCAATTTTTTTTAATTTGAATCAAAAACAGTTGAATTAAATCAAAAAGAGTCGGATGAAATCGTAGAAGACGAATTTTCAATGAAAAGTTCGCTTTTACCAAAAACTTGCATTTTTAACCAAAAAGGAGGAAATTTCAAATCAAGAAAATTAATTTTTTCTCAAAGGAGACAAATTTTTAACTAAAAAATATCAATTTTCAATTAATAATCGAAACTACATTTTCTGTTAAAAAAAAGTAATTTTCAAAAAGAAAAATGAATTTTCAAGAAAATAGAGTGATTTTTCAACCAAATAGACGAACCTCGCAAAAAAAAATTCTTAACAAAGTAGTTCAAAAAAATATATAAATTTTCCAAAAAACAGTTACAGAAATTAATTTCTGACGAAAAAAAGAATGAATTTGAAACCAAAAACCAATTCGTTCAATTGTCAACCAGGAAATATTTTAAATTTCATTTAGAAAAAGTTGAATTTATCCGAAAGAAAAAATAATTTGTTCAATTTTCTATCAAATAAAATCTTTTATCAATGGAATAAAATAATTTCAAATAAAAATTTTTACAGTTTAATTTTCATTATACTTGACATTTATTTAAAGTGACTCGACATCTCTATTTTTGAGGAAACTTATTTGCTTTAAATTTAAATTATAAATGAAATTAATTTCAAATTTCATAATTCAAAATATTACATTATTGTAGGTAATATATTGCAATTTAATCCTAGAAAGACGATTTTCCAACAAGAGATGTAACTTTTAAAGCTAGAAAGTAATTTTTTTCTAATAAAATAGTTGAACTTACTATTTAAACAATTTTGACTTGTTTTAACAATTTTTTTCTTCTGTAAACTTTGTAAAGTTAGCACTTTCTGAAATCGATAACGTATTTAATGGATTTTCAATTATTTAATTAATTACTTATCATTAACTTGTGTCTTTTTTCATTTTTTAAATAATAATCATTTTTTATTCAATTTTTTCAATTACGTTATTGGAAGTTATTTTTTCTTGTCGATTTCATTGATAAAA